>WURV02214342.1:0-10808 GCA_011762755.2 Epimenia babai
TGATGAAGCGTGTCTCAGACAAACGAATGAACAAACACAGAGACACGATGTAACGTACGTGATGAAGCGTGTCTCAGACAAACAACCGAACAAACACAGAGACACGATGTCACGTACGTGATGAAGCGTGTCTCAGACAAACGAATGAACAAACACAGAGACACGATGTAACGTACGTGATGAAGCGTGTCTCAGACAAACAACCGAACAAACACAGAGACACGATGTCACGTACGTGATGAAGCGTGTCTCAGACAAACGAATGAACAAACACAGAGACACGATGTAACGTACGTGATGAAGCGTGTCTCAGCTTGTTCACCAGACTGTCCTCTTCAAGCCGAAGCGCGTGCAGGTCATCCTCGATATCCCTCAAAAACTGGTCGACAACATACGTATCGAGCGAAATAAAATAACCGTGTGAAGTGAAGGTAGTTAATAGTTTATAAAGCCCATTTTAATCCTAGATTAGCAAGTCCCCTATCCCAAGGCTAAACATCCCACAATACGCTATTCTGCCTTACTTTAGTGATACATCAAGTGTAAAACCCAAATCAAAAAATATTTTCACTCAAAATATAATAAATCAAAACGGCTGCAATGTGTCTTAATTTGTTGGTATAAGGAGAAGATAATGCTATTATAGAATAGATAAATAAATGGAATACAATGTAGATGTCGCTGACCTTTGGTTTTATGACTAGCTGTCCGATGACTGTAAACATTGTGGCAAAGCCCACCGGTGTACACACTGTAAATAGGAGACAATTATCACTTTATGCAGATACACACTGTAAATGGGAGACAATTGTCACTTTATGCAGATACACACAGTAAATGGGAGACAATTGTCATTTTATGCAGATACACACTGTAAATGCGAGAGAATTGTCACTTTATGCAGATACACACTGTAAATGGGAGACAAATGCGACTTTATGCAGATACACACTGTAAATGGGAGACAAGTGCCGCTTTATGCAGATACACACTGTAAATGGGAGACAATTACCACTTCATGCAGATAGACACAGCAAATGGGAGACGAATGTTACTTTATGCAGATACACACTGTAAATGGGAGACAATTGTCACTTCATAGTTAACCAGTCACACAGCGCCAATGAACAGGTACTGTGATCCATGAGGTATAACAGCAATAACATATGTGAATGTTCACGGATACTATAAAGTAAAAACTGATGGCAGACGACATTCTTACCGGATAATTTACAGTTTAGACATTAGAAATAAAATACTATGAAAATGATATTCAATGTGCTGCCCAGGTATGAATTAATGAATGCTCTACACATGTAAATGGATGTTGCATGTTGTCCTGCACATGTACCTAAGTGTGGTTAGACTGTATACTAAACACTCACATAATAAAAGGCCGACCCCGAACAGAGAAATCAAAGAGTATAGGTAGGGCAGGTAAAAATTCCACACATCTGTGAAGAAAGATGAACAGATTTACGATACACAATATTCTAAATGGCTGACGTCATGTTTAGGTGTTTAGAGGAGACAGCAGTCAACACACTAGACCCAGCCACGCCACTGTCCCCAATATAACCACCCACGAGCATGTTACTGTGTCATAATCGTATACTCGTTAGTGTGCCCCTAACCATATTTGTGTACTCGTTACTGTGTCACTAACCACATTCATGTACTCGTTACTGTGTCACTAACCACATTCATGTACTCGTTACTGTGTCACTAACGCTTCCATTCACAACCAACTAACAGGGAATCACCCTCGACGACACGACGATGTTCCACTCGATCGTTACACTCACCGAAGAGACCTTGTTGACTAGAGATGGAATCGTTGACGATGACCGAAGCGATCCAGGCGAGACCGCAGACCAAGATGGCAAGGAAGACGAGCACGACCGCCGTCTCGTACACTCGTGCCATCACACCCTGATTGGTACCAAGCGAGGAGCGTTAGTGATGCAACAGTGGACAACTGCTGAGACTTAATAATTATAATAATAATAATAAAGCTCTATTTACAGTGCCAAATTATCCCTTTGTCGATAATGACAAGATGATGTCGTTGACACTTTACAATGTTACGACCTAGAAAACATAACAAAATTATGAAATCATGTACTGCAATGCCTAGTGGTGGTTTTTAACTAGTATAAACTTGCACAATATACACAAAAAAAACATATTTACGTTGTTGACTTGAATTATGAGGAATTAAATGTAAATATGTAACAAGATGTGAACTAAGAGCACGCATCAGAACTGTGCAGTAAGACTTGTTAAAGTGTGTATAATATAGTCATTGTGTGGTACAGTGGTGAATGTGATAAAGACACCATGTGGTACACACACAGGTGGGTAAGACATAGTCATCATGTTATTTATCATTATTTATCATGATATTCACTGTCATGCGACACCATCCTCATTATGCTGACTAAAGTTGGCTCGTCTTAGGCGAGGTTGGCAGCAATAACAATCTTTACTGATTATATTTGTATCAAATGCTACTGAAGGTCAGTAAATGATCTTTGATGTGGTATTGATCGTGATAAATCACAACTAAATCAGTTTCATCACATTACACACATTTCATCACGTTACATATATTTCATCACATTACATAATTTCATCACGTTACATACATTTCATCACGTTACACACATTTCATCACGTTACATACATCACCTTTTTGGAGCCTGCAAATCCCTCGGATTCGATGAAAAAATACGCGAAAGGAAGCAAAATGAAGAGAGCCAGATTAGACGAAAGAAAAATCTGATTCCATAAATCTGAAAATTGATAAAGTAACATGTAAAATCTGATTCAACAAATCTGAAAGAGACGTGTAGAATCTGACCTCCTAAATACGAAAATGGATAAGGAGACAATCAAGCTAAGACAATCAAATCTGATTTCGTTCCATGAAGTTTAAAGGTAAAGTAAAAGATTTAAAGACTGCAACTATCATCCCAAAGTCTCTTGTATGCGGTTTACAGTGAATGTTTATGGCAGCCATTCAGCACAGATACAATACCTTTGACATCCGAATATCACCCACGAACGATGATATCAAGCCATGATATTTACCCAGTTTAGAACCCGTGACATTTCGAAAGTGAATCTAGTGCTTTTACTATTCAACTAACAAGTTGTCCAGTTGGTCACTCGCTCTCTCAACAGATTCATGGCCGAAGATCCACCTCCGTATCATGATGACCCGCCAGTGAATGGGTCAGTATACTGTTTATATCAATTTTTATAAGCAGGGGTGGACGACTGGATTTTTTGTAGGGGGAAAGGGGGCTTAGGTACAGCTTCTAAGCAATAACCACTCACTGTGTATAAGAGAACTATTGAGCCATTGAACCCAGTAACTGTCAGGGTACAACAGAAGCACTTCGTTGCTGACGATAGACAAGGGTAACAACAGCACGCCACCGGCTGATACGGCTATGGTGAAGGTACACAACCACAAGCTGCGAACAGAGTTTACACAAATCATGTAAACACAATAGAGATCACCAGATACCTCACAACCAAGTGTTTAACAGCAGTTACACAACCACAAGCTGTGAACAGAGTTTACACGATGATATAGACACAATAGAGATCACCAGACACCTCACAACCAACTGATGGCAGAACCAACAACCATCCGTCGAAATAAATTTAACTAGTAATAACAGTTACTAGGTTACTACGCATAGAGCTAAGAACAAAATACTTTGTATGTCAATAAATGACGGGTATTATGGCAAAGGTTGTGGTTGAGGACGTTTGTTCAAGAAAGAAATAAATGGTAATCTATTTAAATATAAAGAAAATCCGAAAAAAAACTTAAATCTCTTTTATAAGCAACTTACGATATTCTATAGACCATCGCGTCTTCTTCTCCTGGAGAAAAATAACACATGAAGCCCACAGCCATACTCGTAATTTGATAAAGAATAACATTCCCATGATGATGGGAATTGATGATGTATTCTGATGATGATGTGATGGTAATTAGGATAGCCAATGTGGTTCTATTCTCCATCTATAAATAGTTGGAGCGAAATGCACAGGAAAAAACCTATACCCCTGATGGGACTTGAACTCACGACCCCCAGATAACCGCTCTGGTGCTCTACCAACCAGTTATCTGGGGGTCGTGGGTTCGAGTCCCATCAGGGGTATAGGTTTTTTCCTGTGCATTTCTCTCATGATGATGTATTGCCATGATGATGTATTGCCATGATGATGTATTGCATTGGTGATGTATTTCCATGATGATGCATTGTCATGATGATGTATTGCCATGATGATGTATTGCATTGGTGATGTATTTCCATGATGATATATTCCCCTAATGATGTATTGCCATGATGATGTATTGCGATGGTGATGTATTACCATGATGATGTATTTACATGGTGATGTATTTCCATGGTGATGTATTGTGAAAAGTGACCCATTCCTTTCAAAAGTTAGCTTAATGGACTGACTTCAAATAGACATCAAATTTGTTTATTCCTGATTCCACTACGAACCGCGTTGTGACAACATTACCGTTGAATTCATACCCACTTTATTCACACAATTTAATGTCTCTGATCGCGTCCACAGAAACTGATCTCTTCACGTACATTATTGGAGTCAACATGAAATAATTCGATGGTTTTAATGTAAGCCGGTGAACTTAGTCTACATAGGAGATACATGAAAGAATATAAAGAACTAAAATATCTAAATTGACAATTTAATATCACAGCTGGAACCGGGACTGCGAGTGGTGCACGTACCTGCGTAGGTTTCATCCGTGTCCGGGTGTTTCTTGAAGTAGCAGATGGTGGCGTACGAACACACATACAACACAACGAAGAATAGAAATGATATCTGAAATTTCAAATAGTGAATTTGATCGCAGTTATAAAGACGTTAATCCAATGCAATTTCACTTGATAGACAGAAATACCGTTTAGAATCACCTAACCCTAACCTGAACTGTTTAATAAATATATATATATATATATATATATATAAACCGAAACTTAGCGAGAGGAGATAGTCATCATGTCGAAAGTTGGAGGATAATATAAACCAAAGCTACACATGATTATAATGAAAAATATATAAATTATCACAGTAATAATAAACCACAAATAATAACGTAATAAAAAGCTTCATATCTCAAAATATCAAACATGACCCACGCCCTTTCGTTTGTAATATTAGCATTTCACTGTAGCGACTTGAGTCAGACAAGTCGCCCCAGATGACACGACCCACCGTGTCAAATAATTCGACCATTTTGTGGAGAACAGATGTCGGGTGTCAGCTTGTGGTTACTGTCTAATTTAGCCGAGTTGTGTAAGCTCGACTGCCAATTGTTACTTATACATAGTGATTATACACAGTGATTATACACGGTGATTATACACGGTGATTATATACAGTGATTATACACATTGATCATATACGGTGATTATACACGGTAATTATACACGGTGATTATACACGGTGATTATACACGGTGATTATACACGGTGATTATACACAGTGATTATACACGGTGATTATACATGGTGATTATACATGGTGATTATACACGGTGATTATACATGGTGATTATACACGGTGACTTGGTATAGTGCTCATTATATAGTTACTATTATTGTTTTCAGGCATAGGTCCTCGCTGTGTAGGAATGGACTTCCATAAGAAAAAATAGCTTATGGTTATATCACAGTTAAGGGACAGTTATTGTAGTGGTTAGAGCGTTTCAGTTTGAATCAGAAGACCTTGGAACAATTTGCACTCTAGCCAGTATACTACCTCTGGCATTTTTCGGACAGAAAATGCCTTACACCCCTGCACCCATGTGGGTCTGGGTAGGCCTAGCAGTGTAGTTCTGTTAGGGCTTTTTAGTAGCTGACGTGGCTGTGCTTCAGATGCTCTATGGATGGTCTTTATGTCATTTACCTCCCCACAATGTCGTCATCCCATAGTAAATAACCATACACTATCATAGACTTATTGGAGTGTGTGACATATTTAGCCCATCTGTAGACGTTTGGAACTAGTTAAGGGAATGGAAGGTCAATTGTCTACCCAGACTCAGAAGGCTTTTCATTGTAGTTGTTTCCCCCCACCCCTTACGACTTATATAAGTGAGGTTAATCGATTTGATGTGTTAACTACATTAAACAAACATAAAATATTAAAACATAACACAAAGGCATCGTTGTTTCTCTGCAGTAGTATGCCAGGCAATCGTATTATACCTTACATATAATTCACTATTATTAACATTGTTGATAATAACACTAAAAGTAACTCACTTAAACTGGATAAAATGTGAAAACTTACTATGCGTTCTCGTACAGCATTATTAAATAATTTTTCCAACTCTCCGATGTCTTGGGATTGCCCATACATTGTTCAAAAAATTTGATCGTTGCGCAAGGCGACATTAAAGTACGTATTATTTCAGTCGTCTTATCTTTGTAGTCGAAAACGTTCCAGTTTCAATCTCCATCTTTGCCTTGTTTAAATGTTTATCTTCAACGTGTTCATTTGTCGTTAATGACCTTTCTTTACGGATGTTGGAAAAATATAACCGCAAATATGACACTTAACATGTTTATAATTAAAGGTTTTGTAATTTGAAGCATTCCCTACTTTTTTATTGACATGATTTTTGAAAAATTATTGCTAAAAGCATTTAAAAATCTTATAACCAAACGGATTCTGGATGTTTAAATATTTATTATAAGTGTTAATTGTTGCCATACTTCCAATGGAACACGTTTAGGTTGATATAAGCGACCGAAACCGGAAGTCATTCTCATTTTCGACGACGATGCTGCTCGTATTTAATTCTCGGGTGATGCAACAATTTACCGAAATTTGTACATGAGAATAAATCTGATGAATCATTATAATGTGTCTCTTCACCCAGTTAAATTAACATGGAACATAACGTACACTAGACAACGTTGTGGTGATTATATCAATTACTAAATATAATTTTTGGCAGTTCATCAAATCTCAGCTGTTCAAAATTGCATTTTCGTGGAAAAAACTCGCTATGTATAAATGCATCTGACGTGCATATTGTGTTTAACTGTGTTATTAGTGCAGCCTTCTTGTTTATTAGTGTAGGAAGTTCATTAGCTTTTAACTGCTAATATATATGTATTTTATTTTCTGACATCGCTTCGGCCATATTTTTTTCAATAATTTATTTATAATAATAATAATACATTTGTTGGGGAGGCGCCCTAATAACTAGTATGTCTCTAAGGCGCCCATATATATTTCGTGTGATAACTTATTATATTGTATAACACAATAGTAAGTAAATACAAGTAAATCATTGCCTAACACAACAGTTTAATGAAATGAAATAACTAATTATCACACATAACATGATAAAAATACATTTAAGTTAAATCATAGCCTAACACCATCATTATGTGAAATGGAATGGAATTCTATTTGATTTTTAGTGCCCTCCCAATAACATGTCAGTCAAAGACTCCTCACAAATTTGTGGTTACTATGGCTAAAAGAAATGCAAAGAGTATAATTTGTTGATGTAAAGTGTGCTAGGCAACTATACTATTAGTGCACTTTAAATCAAATATATTTCATTTCATGATTTATGTGTGCTGCGTCCTTTGATGGTGTTACCAAAAGTGCACATTGTAAATGTTCTACCAGTACCATTAATAATTTCTTGGTAATTATTAATAAACTAATAGTTTCTTGTATTGACAATTTACTGTGATATACCAGCAAACTGCCGGATCCCATATTAAACAATGACCGCCAAAAGTGGACATCGTTTCCTCCTTCTGTATGGCTCACAAACTGGCCAATCACAAGCCATCGCCGAAGAAATCGCCGATCACGCGGGGAATAAAGGCTACAACGTTGCTCTGCATTGTTTTAGTGAAACCGATAAAAAGGTATAGCGATTTTAGATCTAAATTTTTATCGCGTCCCTTTATCAAGTAATACGCTCGAAATGACATGTAAAAACCTACGTTCTTTTTTGCCTGTAGCTGTTACACAGAAATGCCAAAACCATTACAATACCTCCAATGGCGGATGAAGTGATGAATGACAATAAAGATGGTAATATACAGTTTTATCTTCTGTGCCACACCGTCCCTGGGTCAATAGTGACAGGGTCTCGTTGATGATGCTTTATGATATTACGACAACCCATAGAGAATGGAGTGTGATCGAACAATTCATTATTCAAGAACCATCGCTCGGCCTAAATCAAATAGTCAGGATCGTTATTAACGAAAAAATGTACGTTGGTTTAGGGGGAAATTGCGAGAAATTTATCTCGCTTCACTTGATGTATCGGGATCTAGTACAGCTCGTGTAAATCTCCGTTGAAACCTACCTAATTATTCAACAGTATCTGTGGTGGATATGAGAGGAAATGTTTAACTCTGATGTGGTATATATCTCCACTCAAAAGCTCATGTAAATCTGTGCCTCAGTATGACCTCATTGAGGTCGTATTAAGTTCACATTTCAAGATGTGAGACCCACATAGGCTTGCCTATGTATGGGTTTGTCTCTATATGGGTTTGTATACATATATGGGTTTGTCTCTACATGGGTGGTTGACACATGACACATCGCTGCTGGGCAGCTGTATTCACTATTTTACAACACCGGTATTAGTTTATTTCATTATGTCAGACATCACTGGTTTATATAAAGCCAAATGCTCTATAAAACACATGACTTAATCAACAGTTTTGCCTGGATCGTGAACCCTGCGTCGTCATAGTAACATCGTCCACGGGAGACGGCGACCCGCCGGATACCGTGGTCAAATTCTGGCGACGCATCAAAAAGAAGTCGCTGACCGATGTCCATCTGGCTGCAGTCAACTTCGCCTTGCTCGGTATGGACGTTTCCCGGTCGTTTACTAAGGTGTATTTATCAAGGTGATATATGGCTAAGTGGAGATGATTAAGAGAGCATGCTATATACAGCCATGTCTGGGGTGGAGGGCCCTTACATAACTACGCTTGTAAGGGCTACCCAGAGAGGTAGGTTTGAAGGTTTCATGCACTTCTACCTGACACACCCCACAGACGGGTGGACCCGCTCGACCGGGTATTGAACCGGCGTTTTCCAGATTAAATTTAAACGCTCTTGCCGCCCGCAAATTTTGGTTATTCGCTGCGAGTGAATATAATATCTTTAGGAGCGTTATAAGATTTAAATAATTCCGGCGTCTAACATTAATAAGTCTATGAATAAAATCTGTTACAATGTGACGCATGTCACTCAGCGAGATGTTACCTCGGTGAGAAACGGTTCACTGAGCCGGATCAACAACTCAGATTGACGGAGAAAATCCTGGTCTTGATGAGCCCAGTGCCGTATGAAATGAGTACAGTCGCACTTTCTTCTGTCTGTCTACGTATTTAACGCCTGTAACACCCGTATTTATATATTCAACGTTGACAATCCTAGCCAATAAAAGATGTTTTTATTGTATATTGTTAGTAGCATTGAGACTGTAACTCTAATTCAATTTGTAAAGGTCGTAAACACGTACAGACACTGTAGGAAGTATGTCCTATGATTGCTGAATGAAATGAAAGAAAATAAGGGTGAATTTTATAATATGGAGTTAGTTCCCTGTGACGAGTTTGTATAATGGAGTTAGCTCCCCGTGATTATTTTGTATAATCGAGTTAGCTCCCTGTGATGAGTTTTGTACAATAGGGTTAGCTCCCTGTGACAATTTTTTTCATAATAGAGTTAGCTCCCTGTGATGAGTTTTGTGTAATAGTGTTAGCTCCCTTTAATGAGTTTTTGTATTATCGGGTTAGCTCCCTGTGACGAGTTTTAGTATAAAAGAGTTAACTCCCCGTGACATTGTTTACTCCCCTGTTTAGGTCTCGGAGACCAAAACTACAACAGTTTCGGACAATTCCCTCGCAATCTAGAGAAGCGCCTCCTACAGCTCGGTGCGCAGCCATTTTATGCAACAACAATAGCAGACGACGCTGTTGGGTGTGTTTTCATGGATTTTTGATATAAATTAAATCTACCTATAAGCACAGGTGAGCTTTTCTGATCGGACATTGTCCATTGTCCATCGTCTGATGTGAACATTTTCTTAAAATATCTATTTTTATCTACCATTTATCGTAGAGCTTAGCCATTTGTTAGATATTCTCCTTGGGTCGGTCTCATACATGTGTAAAGCTTACCTCATCTGACCAAGGGGAAGTAATTACTGGGTATGTTTGTATTTTTACCTCAAAATTTTATCAGGACCTGCTTGCTGCGGAGCTTTACAATTTGGCCAACATATTGGCCCACATATTGTGGTCTACATATTTTGGCCTACATATTGGCCTACATATTGTGGTATTTTCATTTATATTTACGCATCTTAAGTGCTTTTTTTCATTGGGCATTTTATTCTTGTTTTTCTCTTTTCATAGTTTTTCCGTACTTTTTCCAATAGTCAGGCAAGCGTCTTGAGGCCTCTTACATCCCTCATTCTAAATATTTTTATTGTCTGACAATAGCCATATAATAAAAAATGCCATCTCACTATCCTCAGCATGATCAGACAGTTTGTATCGACCCTCCCACAACATCTGCCCAATGTTGTGACCTCATTTATGCAGCGAACATATCTCAAACCCTGTAGAAACATTAACCAATGCAAGTTCTAGCATTTTGATGAGTTATGGATAAAAAATCACGTGATCGAGTAGTTTATCGATACAAAAGGCCTCTCAATTAGACAAATATCACTACCCCAC
>WURV02214353.1:0-10808 GCA_011762755.2 Epimenia babai
GTGAACCTGTTGCCTGTAGGGTAGTATTTGTCATATCCAATGTGAACCTGCTGCCTGTAGGGTAGTATTTGTCATATACAATGTGAACCTATTGCCTGTAGAGTAGTATTTGTCATATCCAATGTGAACCTGTTGCCTGTAGGGTAGTATTTGTCATATCCAATGTGAACCTGCTGCCTGTAGGGTAGTATTTGTCATATTCAATGTGAACCTGCCGCCTGTAGGGTAGTATTAGTCATATCCAATGTGAACCTGTTGCCTGTAGGGTAGTATTTGTCATATCCAATGTGAACCTGTCGCCTGTAGGGTAGTATTTGTCATATACAATGTGAACCTGTTGCTTGTAGGGTAGTATTTGTCATATCCAATGTGAACCTGCTCCCTGTAGGGTAGTATTTGTCATATTCAATACAATCGTGTTTATCAATAAACTTATCACCATCAACCAAAAAAGGAAATCACGAAGTTTTAGTGCTACTTTATAAATGGTATAGTAAATGTAAGTTGCTCTTACAATATTTCCCCATCAAATCGTAAAGAAATTTTACAATTGCCCACAATTCATGATGATTTTTCCTCACTACATAAATGCGAATATCTTGCTTTTTTCTGTAGTGTAAGGCGCAGGAAAAATCCTAGGTGTATGTTTACATCAACCCGCATTAAAAGCTATGTTTCAACTGCTGTAGCACGAGTGCCAGTATCTGATTTTTGTCTGATCTTTGACAACGTCTTAATACTTGCTTCACTCTCGAACAAACGTTTTTCTACTTGAAATCTCACTGTTTTGTCACTGCAGTCATACATCTAAGTTTGTTTACCCGCTCATGAAAAGCAGACGACAATATCACATTGATAAAAGCTGAATAGAGGGATAAAAGAATATCGTGTGAAATTTCTTCCTATATATTGAGTGAGCACAAAACTGTTCCGACAGCTCATCATGGAATAGATCCCCGCGCCAAAGTACCAGTATAAAATACACCATATAATTGGGTCCTGCCACTATTTCTATCTATTCTGTGTATTGTATGCGCTTACTAGCAAATTCCATTTATCCCCGTCACCCGTCATTATGTGGACTTGTCGGATAATTGTGATAATAAAAATAAATATATTATAGGACAATATGTCAGGGTTGTAACAGCGAATGGTAGCTTGTGAGAATAGTTTTTGATATTTTTATCATATCAGTTTATTTTTTATATTGATAATTAAATATGAGAATCCTGCTTGTTAAATACCTATTTACTATTATATTGGTTATATACAGATCTAGATTGTTAGGTATCTAAATGTTCTAGCACTTACAACCTTAGGTATCGACGGAACTAGGTCTTGATCACGCGATGTTGTATAATTCGGTGCCTCTATGTTTTATCCTAGCTTTGTTGAACCAGATATCTTTCGCAAATAATTGTAAAATAAACCGGTATAGCAGGAGAAGGGTTGACTATTGTAGTTGGTTAATAAATGACTATATTATTAGATGGTTTACAGAAGAGTTTTTTCATGCTTGGGTTTCTTGGTGGTACGACATTGCGCTCAGTACTGAAATAGTTTGGCTGGATGGCTGAAGCACTTGAATTAGGTTTCCATATTTACTGAAGGAAGTGAAATATTCGCCATTTTCAGTTTTCAGCCCCAAAATTGCTGCATTGTATATTATTGTATTGTAGTTTTTTTATATCTGTTCATCAAGGTTAATTTTATTTAGCCTCCATTTATTTTCTAATCTATAAATATTATGCTGGGGCACATGTTTATAAATATTTGAAATAGTTTCAATATCATTATGTTATTATTGTTGTTATGGTAGTTATTATAATGTAGTTACGTGTAAGCGTTTTTACTACCAGTAAACAAGTACCCTCCAAAATATATAGAATATTAAATCATCAGCTAAAATTAACACCGCGGAAAACACACCCACAACATTGCGTATCTGTACATGAAACTGTAATAATCTATTCGGAAATAGGGCATTTAAATCGTTGAGTTGAAGGACTGGATTATTCGGGAGGTGAAGTATTCAGTCGGACAAGAAGAACTATAAAGCATCGCGCGTGTTCTGTGTAGGCTATACGTGGTCATTTCGGATCATATAATACGGCGACTTTATAAATTATAAATAAAATGGCTGGTGTGTGGACCCTAACCGAAATGGTGACTGATATCACGCAGGAAGAGGAAGTGATTCAAGATGGCGAGGTCGTGTACAGAACGAGCGACGAGGAACATACATCGGGTGAGTGTCAACTGTTGAGTACCAACTGTCGAGACTCAACTGTCGAGACGTCGTTACGTGACTGACTCTCGTGAGTACATGATCGTGTACAACATTCAGCGTTGGGTATGTTTTCAACTCAATACTCACATCTGTGGGTTTTGAGCACGTGTTGAGAGAACTGTAAACTAACGAGTGGACCTTTTTAGACACTTGTGTCGAATCTGTTGATTGTATATATAACGTATAGTTGGCCCTTATTGGCCTATTAGCTGGTGCATTCCCTTACTGCAGGTATGGGGAAATGGCCGGATATAGCCCTTTTGTGGACAAGCGTAGCTATCAGCTTTATTTATTTAAGATATTTTAATTGACCCCCATATCTGGTAACCACATTCACTACATGTCCTACATTTACTTCATTCACATTTACTATGTTTGCTTCATTCACTATATTTACTGCATTCGCTACATTTACTACATTAACTGCATTTACTATGTTGACTACATTTACTATGTCCACGACTTTTACTATATTTCCTACAACCACTATGTCCATTATGCTCACTATCTTTACTATGTTTACTACCTCCACTATGGTCACTACCTCCACTATGTTCACTATATCCACTATGTTCATTACATCCACTATGTTCACTACATCCATTATCTTTACTTTATCCACCATCTTTACTCCATCCACCCTCTTTACTCCATCCACCCTCTTTACTCCATCCACTATCTTTACTCGATCCACCATCTTTACTCCATCCACTATTTTTCTCCATCTACTATCTTTACTGCATTCACTTCCTTCACTCTTTACTATGATCCCTACGTTAAAGGTCAGCTTGTAATAGATTATAAATCTCTCTGGGTCTGTATTTTGGCCTATCATGATCAAAACAGCCTGAATTAACTACCATTTTTTACGATGCCCACTGGCTGTTTAGTTTATGAATCGCAAATTTCGAGGTTCTTCAAAACAACTTTTTTATCTCCAGACATTCTCCCCATGCCTCTTCGTCTCAGAGTTACAAAATAACCAAACATGTGCCATGCCCCAGTTGTCCACTTCTGACTGCTTATGACCGCTTCTGGACCTCACCTTTCAGAGTTGTTACATAGACCCCCCCCCCTCCTACGTTAATTATAATTAAATCCTTGACTTTTGACATAGCCACCATTCATCATAAACTAAGTGGGATACGCACTTAAACATACGCGTGCAGGTCGGTTGACATTCGCAATCAGTATACACGATTGGACGCTGGTCAAATGGTTGCTCTGTAGTTTAACACTACAATAAAACAATAAAACGAGGCTAATTATATTTAGTAACCATTATAATCGACAGTCGCACCTTGGTCTTTGGCCAATGATGTCACACATAGTTGATTAATTCCACCTTATTTATTCATACGTACATTTGATAAAGCGTTTTTACATCTTCTTTTCACTTGCCCGATTGATCATCAATTTCAGTAGCAGTCATTTCTCGCGCAAAATTTACCCTTTATCGTTATAGAGTGATGTTCGAACGTGCCAGCTGTTAGTTTTATTTTTGTGTATTTCCAAAGGGCCTGTTAAAACAACGATGAATATATATCGCATCAGATTTAGAATTCGGTTGATGCAGTACCATGTATTGCCCCGTAGCCATTCATTTTCAATCGTGCCAGGGTTAATTATTCCGCACAGGCACACATATACACGCAAACACCTGCGTGCGTAATCATTGCACGTACTTTTGTATCGAGTAGGCTCAGTATTCTGTTACATGCTATGCCCGTATTCGGACAATAGCCTGAATCTATCGACCTTGCTGAGTAAAAAAATGGCGAAATGGACTGGAAAGAAATATACAGAAACCATGTGATCTTCAGTAGGACTAAAACTCACAACCTCCAAATGTCCAGTTTAGTGCTCTACCCACTGAGCTACATACAGAGAATATGTTTCATTCTCAGTGGTATTTAATAAGCTAATGAGAACTCACTAGTATTAAACGTTCGTATGATGCCAGTTTTATATGAAGATATCTGTTACATACAGCAATTGACTCTATAAATGTCACATGCTCAGCTGTCTTTTTACTGTATTTCCCCCCCATTATGAAAATATATTTACAATTTCTAAATATGAATACGTATCTGAGTAGTCAGGATGCTAGAGTTGTTGCTGAGGGGTCACGGCTTCAAACATGCTTCAGCAACTTATTGACCTTCCGCAACTTATTGACTTTCAGCAACTTATTGACCTTCAGCAACTTATTGACCTTAAGCAACTTATTGAACTTCAGCAACTTATTGAACTTCAGCAACTTATTGAACTTCAGCAACTTATCGACCTTCAGCAACTCATTGACCTTCAGCAACTTTTTAACCTTCAGCAACTTATTGTCCTCCAGCAACTTTTTTTGTAAACAGTCTAATGTTAGCTTATTCCCACACGTGGGTTTGAAGTGACACGTAACTGTCACATTTTGTGCCATTTTCATTATCTAGACAATAATATATCATAGATCTAATCCATCTAATTGATGCATGTCAACATGTCATATCTTCGACTCTGGGCTTTAGCAAAAAACACGACTACGTAATTTGTTCCTGGTACGTTTTTAAATTATTGATGGACGGCAAATGAGCATCTGATTGCGTATTTTGTCCGTAACATGACAGCTCTAATTAATTAATCGCTTGTATGTATTGTAATTCAATGAGTCGACAGTTGGTCTTTATTGTTATAAGGTTACACGCACATAACCGTTTATATAAAATGGACTGAACAAAGTATGGTCGGTGATAACCTATATAATTCTGCCGTTGGTAAAGTCTGCGAATTGATCAAATTTTTTTCCTTTTCAGAATACCGCAAGGACATCCCTAAATACAGAGGTGAGCTATATCTGATATCTGTAGTAACTAGCCTACATAGTAGCTGTATTAGTGATTCTGATTGGTTTATTTTTCCACAAATCCTGTACCTAGTGATATATGCAGACAGACGGATGGATGGATGGATGGACGGACGGACGGACGGACGGATGGACGGACGGACGGACTAATGACAATATCACATCAAGACTGTTTCATCCACATAACAATAATCAATGATCAACATAAAACCACCAAAAGAAGTCGTACCACCTCTATGGCTCACTACAAAAAATGTTTATCACAAGGTTTCGAATGTAAAAACATTCTTCATCGATAATCATCTGATTTTATTTCTTTTTTGCTATATCAATATACCTGTATTTTATACGATTTGTAATAACACCTGTTCATTAATCCGAGCCACTTTTATTACAGCATGGTTAACCAGTGTTGCAGCTAGATTATTACAAATGACAATCACCGAAATGAAATGAACGAAAATATATTCGATCAAAGTGAACACTTTACGTGCATAGCAACTATGAATAACCTATGCTCACTCATCTTCTCATAGCCCTCCATTATAAAAAATTCTGTACTTGTTATTTTGTTTTTCACTTTTCCAAACTTGTGTATATATAGTTTTTTTTCTTTACCATTATATTATCAGGCCTAGTGTAAGTCAAGATTCAGCCATTGTTCCATATCATTATTTGTTTTTTTTTAGATATGCTAGATTTATTTATATTGTTAAGTGTTGTAGGCATCATCTTGTCACAATGACTAAGGGATTATATGGCACTTGAAATAAAACTTTATTATTATTATTATATTGTACTGAAATTCAATTGGAAAAATAGCCAAAAAAATATGTAGGCAAATGAAATATCTTCACTCAATTATGCAATTTTTAAAAGAATGGACCCAATGTGGAGACCGCAAGGTGCTCAAATAAGGGTTGTATATTCTATAGATTGTCAACTTAATCATTGAATAGTTATCGTGCCCTACTGGGCAAATGATTATCTGAAGGGCTAGCTTTGTAAGAGCAACATTTGACCCATTTCTTACATGAACCTTCAGGTATTCAAAATCTTGAACGTTAACAAAATCACAAGGTTCGTTGCTTTCGATGCGCTCAAAAATGTCGCATTTCACACACCGCCGCCTGTGACTCGTGACGTTTTTGCACGCACTCGATTGTGTCAAGGGCGTCCTTAATTGCTTTTGCCTTATGTCAAATAGGCATGCGATAGAAAGTGTAAATAATCTGTAAAGTGTCAACCCTTTTAATCGCAGTAGTTGATCCCACTGTCTGCGAGTTGTTTGACATTGTCGACCTATTCCATGTGGCACATAATACCCCAACCTACCTGAACTCACATTCAGTAATTACGCTACCGTAACTTCACATTTGTGAACTTTGAACGTTTCGCCGTTCTTTCACTATCGCGATAAGTAATCTTTACTCTTTGTTCGTTTGATCGTCTCGAGACAATATTATTTTTGAGCACTATTTAAATCAGGCAACATCTTTACTTAATCAAGCGTCGAGTTTTCTTTAGCATTTTTAGCGCTATTCAATAATTTAGCTGCTTGCAATACGTTTATTCTCTATTACCATGCAATATTTGCATAACTAATCAGCAAAATTTACTTATGTTATTATGGCTTTCTATTATATATATATATATATATATAGGCATTGCAGTACTCCTCAAATTATACATAACTTCATTAGTTTATGTTTTCAGCTAGTAACATTGTAAAGTGTCGTCGACATCATCACGTCATTATTGACCAAGGGATAATTCGGCACTCTAAATAATGCTTCATTATTATTATAACTATACACCTGTATTTCTTCCATGCAATTACTAAATAATTTCTGAAGCCCTATATTGCTGTGTGACAATTTTATGCATTCCCCTCTTTTGATTTTGGCAAAAACATTTGCCCTGCCTGACTTAAATAGTGCGCCTCAATAAGCTACGTTGATTTAATTTTAATTTGTGTATAATATCAGAAATAATAATGATGTAAAATATATATGTCAGTATAACTTATTTGATATATTTATTTATTCAAAAAATTATTTAATACTACGTATATGATGCTGCAATTAGAAATAGAGCAGAATAGGATATTTTGTTACCACCCCTTCTCATTGCACCATGTAGCGCATTCGCTTATATGAAAGTTTGTTATTACTTGCCTCAGTTTTGAAAAAAGGTGCTACCTTTTCCTTTTTGATTTGTGAATAAGATCATCGAACTATGTGTGCGTATTCTAAGAAAAGTTATGTTATAAATCTACCTGGAAATGCAGAATTATATTCGGCAGCCTCCATTTCATTGTATTTACATATTTCACACCCGTTTTATTTGCCTCTTTTCCCCGGAGACGGCATCCAGTCCAGATTTCCCACAGTCGCGCGAGCTCTAGAGTAAAAATGTCTTACCTTGCTTTTTACCTGCCGTATACACGTATCACTTAACGACTTAGCGACTCCATACGGGTGACAACAATCCATTAGCGAAGTCATTCGGGTAGGTCGTAATCGCCGGTACATACAGACACGCGCGCCCGCCGTTCAGTGTCCGCTATACATCATCCAAACATCCTTCGATTGTCACGTATCACCACCCCGGGGTACGACTTATACCCGCCCATTGACGACGATCTCTCAAGCGCGACTGTCAGCCAACGATAGCTGAGATCGGCGTAATATACGCAGCCATTGAAGCATACACTGTCACGATTCGTCGTAGATATCTCATCCACCCTCAGCTTGATCACTCAACGCAATTGTCTGCATTCATCTGTGTTTTATAGTCATTTCATATCGAGACTTTAGGTTTAAAACTTTGATCTGAACCCTCGGTACTGTTTCAGTCTCTCTTCGTTTTTGCGCATCCAGTGGTCTTTAGCTTTCATTTTCTTTTCGTTTGTGCACATTTAGTGGTCTTTAGCTCTAATTCCTTGACAAGATAACTCTAGTAATTATAGGATTTTATTTGAACTACCTTATTTCACTCTCGATACAGTGTTCAGTTATGGAAATTAGCAATCATAAATTTGTAAAAAAATCTTTTAATTTAAAACTGTCACCTATATATGCATAGTCGTATTTTTATAATTAACGGCATTTGATATATACCTGTAAAAGTATTGAGGTAACCTTTTTTAAAGTTGATATTATTAATTCGTATGTATTTAGTTGATGTAATGGAACTTTTAACCATCGTTATGATTGCAACAGTTAAATAGTTAATTATCTTGAATTTCATTACGGAAATTGTATTTGTATTTTGTAATATTTGTAATAAATTACATTTGTATTCTATCACTGATGTATTTAGATTACCTATAGTAAATTACACTACATCGCATGACATTCCATTAGATGACATCGGCATGACATTCTGTCACATTACGTCACCTTACTTAACATCGAATTACATATATCTCCTTCACTTACCGTATAGATTCAGACGTTGATTGACGGGTTGCTATGGTCGCCATCTAAATACGACAAAGGCTATCCCTTTATTACTAACTCACTATAAAGATTAACTCATTATATAAATAGTAATAATTGGCAACAGCACTACTTTCTCACATGGGTTGCGCATGTTTGCCATAGCACCCACCATTTCCACAAGCGTTTTTAGACAGTCTGTTCAATTTGACTACTAGAAAAATATTCATATCACCACTTTTATGTCGTAAATCTGACGATGATTAGGCCATATCAATGTCTTTAAATAGTATATTTCTTGAGGTTGAAGTGTGTTAGACAGCAATGCTATTACAGTAGTGCCTTTAAATCAAATATATTTCATTTCATTTTAAATCATCCTGCTGTGTAGATTCCATGGAATTAACACATCAGTTGTTATGTTCAGCGGGATGTTAAAGTTAGTTATAGTTATTAGCAGTAAATCAGATATTTTTCTATCCGTGGTTTATAGTTTTCTAAGGTGTATCAAAAAAACCACGGTAAATTACATAGGTTTTTGAGCAGCTAATGACATAGAAGCCATAACGGAATCTAAGATCCCCACAGCACTAGTTATAGTGATAGTTAATAAAAGTCATTCTAGTTCTTTAAGGGAACTGGTTCTTTTAAAGTAAATTACTAAGGAAACTGGTTCTTTTAAAGTAAATTACTAACCCCATACATCACATTGAATGAGTGTCTAACTTTCTTAAAATTAAAACATAATTGCTTTGTTCAACGTCTTCAACTGTAGACTCTCAGAAGACAATAGATATTTGCTATTCGCTGATGCACACAGGCATAAATTTATTATTTGCTAAGTACATAAACGGAGCATTGTGCAGACTTTCAGTTCTTTAATATCATTTTTTCGTAGTCCATCAAGGAGCATTGTTATATTCAAGAATTGACTATTTCTGTTTGTACCTTAATCAACTTGGACGTATCAGAAGTACAGCAAACGTACAGCAAAGAGTAAAGGTGGGAAAATGTCTAAAGTTGCACGATCAAATAGCTCAACCAGCTCAACGGCGTCTTGGTACAACCGATATTTCAACCACATGAGCGTGAAACTCAACAGCCCCCCGCCGAAGTTGTCCGTCGATGACGACCACGTTGAATTCAATCGGTCCGGCTCTTACGGTAACGAGAATAGAAACAACAGCAACGAAGTCGAGATGCCTCACACAGGCCGCGTCAAGAATGACAGCACGGTCTTGTATCGGACGTCGTATAGGTCATCGGACGAGGTATTCAACGATGACGATGATGACGTTTATACGAGCGATGGTAGCGATGACGATGATGACGATGAAATATCCAGACAGCGTGCGAGACACCTGCGCGACGATAACGAACGTAGTTGGGTATCTAATGGTCACAGGCAGTATGAGCATGGTAAGATCTTAGTTCGTTTAGGTTAGTCGTGGTTTTGTTACAGAACTACGCAAGGTAAAGGTAAATTACAATATTTATAGACCGCAACTATCAGCCAGTAAAGCCTCTCAGATGCAATTTACAACGTAAATGTTTATAGCAGCTATTTAGTGCAGATACAATATCACCCGTGAAAGATGACATATAATATATATACATATACACAGAGGTGAGGACCATACGACTCCTGTCACTCTCCTTGCCCACTGAGTTACGTCCCTTCAAACATTGCGATGATTTTTATATGAGTTTTCCATGTGCATTTTTTGTGCATTATTAATCCCTGACCTGCTAGATTGTTTAATTTGACATTCATTTAGAATGGATATATCCATGTTTAATCAATCATTCATTTAGTATGGATATATCCATGTTTAATCAAACATTCATTTAGTAAAGATATATCCACATATAATTTGACATTCATTTAGTATGGATATATCCATGTTTTTTGTTTGACATTCATTTAGAATGGATATAGCCTATCCATGTTTTATTTGACATTCATTTAGTATGGATATATCCATGTTTTTATTTGACATTCATTTAGTATGGATATATCCATTTTTAATCAAACATTCATTTAGTATGGATATATCCATGTTTAATCAAACATTCATTTAGTATGGATATATCCATTTTTAATCAAACATTCATTTAGTATGGATATATCCATGTTTAATCAAACATTCATTTAGTATGGATATATCCATTTTTAATCAAACATTCATTTAGTATGGATATATCCATGTTTAATCAAACA
>WURV02214364.1:0-10807 GCA_011762755.2 Epimenia babai
GTGCGTGCGCGCGCGCGTGTACTTACCTATTGAATAATTTTGCCTGAACCTCTCTAGGTTCGTAGGCTTGCAAAGTACACTAACATACAAATCCATATTCATTTAATAAATAACTAGATATACATAGACAAATATACATATTACAGATCCTAAATTACGCGTCAGTATAATCAATTCGGTATGAACAAGCACTAGCCATACTTTATCACTACATAATCTTACATATAGACAGCTCATGTCGTACTATATTGGAAACAAACTAATACTAATTTCTTCATCGGTTTAGAAACTGAATCATCTACGCTCAAAACGGCTATTAAAATACAGATGCCGTATCATACATGACATAGTTTACACACGTTATATGTAGGTAGCATTTTATGCATGTAACACACATTGAATTTTTATAGAGAATATAATCATTTTATTATTTTATTTCATTTAGGTGATTGTTAAATATGGCGATGGCTTTTCCAACAACGATTCTTGCAGTTTGAAACAATGGAATAATAACTTGCCTAATCTATTGGAGTTATTGAATCATTTGAATAATTTAAGCAATTTAAATTTTGTGGGCCAATGGGTGTAATGTCTACTTAAAAGATTGCGTCTAAGTTTACGATAAGATGGGCAGACTAGAGCAAAATGATATTCATCTTCAGTTTGCCCTGTGTTACAAAGATGGCACTTCGGTCTGTCGGTGGTGACACCGGGATATAGACCAGTCTCAACGTCGAGATTACGCTAGGACGTGCGGGGGCGCGTCAAGGTCACGCGCCAGCAGTCAACAAAGACGACGTCCTCGAAATATTGCTCCCGGCCAAATTCGATCTTTATCAATCTGTACAGGCTCAATTTGCTACGTTTGGCAATGTCAGCGAAGCACCCTTGGATAAGCTAATCCAGATTTTGTGATAACACATGTGATGTAGACACATGTGATGTAGACACATGAGAAAAACCACTTTTATTTACAATATCGATCGTATGAAATGAAAACAGTGGAGATTAGATGGTTACTTGTTGATGACAGTCTTTCCCATAGTTGGATGGCTCGTTGCTGACAGAGTATTTTCAAAGGCATAAAGCCTTTTTCGACATATATAGTGCAATTAAACGTGGAGCGTTTAACATGTAAGATTTGTTTCGGTATTTTGAAGTGGAAAAACTCTAAATTAGTTATTTTACTAAACCCCAATTTTTCAATAGAGTATCTAACCGACGAAATGATAATGCTCCTAGTTAGATCCAGTTTTTGAAGAGGCGCATAGTTCCTAGGATTGTAAAAACTTACTTACGGGAAACTTATAGGAAATACATTTCACAGACTCTACGACACTACTTTTTATTTCGCTCAGACTACACACCGCATTACTTATTTTTCGCATGCTCCGCTATTTTTGCAGCAATACTTTTTTTATTTCGCGCGCATTACACTTTTTCGCGCGCACTTTTCTCTGTAAGAACTACTTTTTATTTTGCATCTTAGCACTCACTGGTTTTTCCCACGCATTACTCTGTTTTCTCCAGCAGACCTTTTTTTATTTTGCACTAGTTTTATATTTCGAGTAAACTACTTTTTCCTGCTAACACTACCCTTTTCGCCTGCAATCCCCATTTCACCCGCAATACTTTGTTATTTCCATCCCACGCTACTTTTCCTTGCCAAAAATACTCTTTTGCGTTTCCACTAGTTTTTCCCGACGCACTACTCTTTTTCCTCCTCATTTCTTTTTAATTTCGCCTGTACTACTTTTTTTATTTTGCCCTACCACTTTTTTTCGACCAGAGAAGTTTTTTGCTAGCACTACTTTTTCGCCTTGAATAATTTTTTCGCCCGAAATATTTTTTTGGCACTCGCACCACTTTCTTATTTTGCGCACACTACTTCTCCCGCCTGGCAGCATTTTGCATGCACTACTTTTCCACCGGCACTATTTTTCCCGCAGTGATTTTTCTCCCGCCATACTTTTTATATCGCTTGCGATGCCTTTTTCCGCATCGAGTAGTTTTTCTTTTTCCCGCACCCTTTTTCTCTCCCGCAGTACTTTTTTATTTCGCTCGCGCTACCTGTCTTCGCGCATACTAGTTTTATCCTAACATTCTTTCTAATTCTCCCGCATTTTCTTCTTTTTCGCCCGCGCTACTTTAATTTCACCTGCACTACTATTACACTTCTTTTATTCTTCATAGTATCATTTATTCTTCTTTTATGCTATTATACTACTTTTCCTACGCAATTCACTTTTTGCCCGCAATACGCTATTTATTTCGCCCGCAGATTGACACAAAGAAGTAATAAGATAATTAACTAATTTTGCCTCTCGAACACTTCAGTGTGGTGTCCATGAAATATTTAATTGATTTACTGTATGATGTAAAAAAATAAACAACATATAAAATTATTCAATTAATAATTTTATATTTTCATTGTTATTTGGTAATGAGGATTTTATTTTGAATGAAGGGAAATTTTTACCTAAGAATGTGAGACGTTTTCTTTCTTAATAAAACAAGTTAAAATATTATAGTATATATTTATATTCGAATGCATTATGATTCTAATTATAGTGTATAATTTTGTTATCACTCACACAAACTAGGCGACGCAGTGTGCCCTCGGGTAACCCCCAAGATTAAAATAATATAATGCACTGCAAGTGATGTGTGTACATGCTTTTGTCACATGCTGTATACAAAACACATTTGAATAATTATAATGGTTCAGAATTGAAATATATTATAATGATGGGTTTGTAAGTAAATACGAAACTTTTATTTATTTTTGCGATAACTTCATCGTAATCGTTGTGGCCGGCTTTCCACTGAGGTGTGAAATATCCTTGAAAAATCTTACGAATGTCCGAAAATTAATTCAATGCAATGAATTCTGCGCAGTCCTATCTATAATAGGTGACATATTTGTTTTAATTTTAATAGTTAATTCATCGATCCATATTGATATACATCCTGAGGGACGCAGACATCGATTTTAATCGAATCCTATTGCATGAAGTATACGCATGTATTATGTTGAAATACGCGATGGAGCTATAATATTTCATCATATCAACATGTCGATATCCGCGACTCATTATAATTATAGAAAGCTATCAGTTTATAAATACATCGTCGGCGTTGGCGTAACACGTTTCGTCAATGTCTCGACTATTGTCGTTATGTTCACGGTAGCGTGCTAGCTTGCACCATGACACGACCAATTTCACAGGTATGGACAAAATACTATAGAAATAATAAGCCGCACTACTATGAATAATTATTAAAAGTCCTGACTCGTTATCATCAGATATTGTTGAAGAATCGCTTTGCCATTCACGTGGATACTAATTCCTTATTTATGGTGCGTGCTCCAGATGGATTTCATCATCGCGAAGTAGGCAATCGTTGTGAGGGAAAATGCGAGAGCTATCATGCTGCATAGCACTGAGTGGGGCAAGCGAAAGATTCTAGAGCTATATTGGAACAGGGTAGCTCAGTTGGTAGCGCGCCGGCCTGCGAAGCGGAAGGTGCAAGGTTCGAATGCCGGGCAATACAAATTGGGCTTTCCCGTTGTATCCGTGGGTAAGGTACTTTATCCTGCTTGCTCTGGTGGATTTAGCCATAAATAAGTACCGGTGGAATTTATCTGGGGCAACGCAAATTAATATACACCGAGAAAGTAAATTAGTGAGGGGTTTGTTGGTGCATGTGATAGACCTGCCTTCCCGATCCGACTCTTTGCGAACCGTCATTTGGCAAGCTGCGATATATAAATATCACACAAGCCTCGCTCATATTTTAGTTACCGTTTGCGTCTTCTTATATTTTCTAGTCTCATCTAAAGTGTTACTAGAAGAAACTCTAAGAAAGGAAATAGATCCGGAATTATGTACCGTGAGTTGTCCTTAATATTTGATTTTTCAGGTGTTGATGTGTTTTGGGAAGTGGGTAACGCTGTCACTCATATTGTTCGTACAAGCGTATAATCGTGAGTAGCTTAATGTCACAAATTCATCGTCATTCTTTTTCAACACCTGATCACTAATACTTCATATGTGTATTTTCCTGCCGTTAATGAGACTATATCTACATCTTGTATAATATCCAGTCATTAGCTTCAAAGCCATTTGCTCTATACACATTTCATATACATTTTCTACACATTCTATTCGCATGCTACATTAGAAGTTTAAAAAGGGCCACTCAATCTTGTGGGTAGATCGTTGGAATGGGTATCCAAGACTAGGATCAGACCCGATCTAACGACTATATCTGGAGCTTTTCGTCCAAAACTTTCGTCTGTTTATGGTGGTATGGGTAGCCTGTTCAGTTTTGCAAATGTTTCCCCCAAAATGGATGATATAGCTACGTATATGATAATGACGCTTTGATACTAGACCGATAGGCTCCTATGTAATCTTTAGATATATTCTATTTTAATTTTTTGATTACCATAATAGGCATTCAACATTCTTAGTGTTCGGCTATATACGTATATACAGAAGCAACCGGGCTAAACCATCATTGGCCATTTACAAGCCGGCTTAAACCGTGGTTCTAACGAACTATCCGAAATAGTTCGCCTAATTTATGGTGGCAAAATCACCGTAGTTCAAATCATCGTGAGTCGGCGTGTTAACCTCCACTAATTCTGAACACCAACAGACAGTCTACAGTCTACATACAGTCTACACATGGTGCACACTTCACTAAATTTGCGTAGTGTGGTGACAGTGCTACTAGCATCCTAAATAGGACCTCGTCACGTATAAGCTTAAGCATAACCAACTGCGCGAGAGCTACTCGGGGAGTGGCCTGACGAGATTTAAAAGGCTCTTTGCTCGCAACACCTCCTGGATTGGCAGGATCGGTAATCAAACCACGGTCATATAGAATTCACATACGACGATAGAGCCACATCCTCATCTAGGTTTCTTAAAAAGTTGCACCCTAGAGATGTACTGTATTTGAATTACTTATTTCAATCCTATGATCTGACCATGTACGTTGTGTATCCTACACATATCATAAAAAGTTACTGGATCACGAGTAACTTATAAATGTATTAAAATCTATCATTGATAAGCCTATACCAATAATAAATATATTTAAATAAAAAATTTAAGCGATTTCACTGGGTAAAATGGTTGATTTGGTGATAAAGTTTGCCTAAAACGGATTTTTCTGATATGTTTATCAAACATCAAATACTAAAACAATAGGCCTATTAATCATGGAAACGTTGACTAAACGAATAAAACTTGGGGATAGTTAGCGTGGTACACTCGGATGGGGTCGGATATCGTGAGGCGGCATGTAACCCATAGGATATTTCACCACTGGTGTTAATGAACACTATACAGTGATATGAAAAAATTACATCCATGATTTAGAAAAATCGTGACGTTACACATTATACACTGTATTATCTACTATGTATAGGATAGGTAGGCCTATATATTTTACGTCAGTATCTAATACAATAAAACTGTGATCCTATCTGTTTGTATGTGGATGGGTTTGTTATCGAACTCCGCCTAGGGTTTTGGGGATGGATCCAATTGCCATATATTTTCTTAAACTACATAAGCTGAGAAGTATTACATTAAAACAACGAGTGAAAATATTGAAATTACTTTATGCCATATATTGTTCCATCCCATATACTAAAATTTATCGCATATCATCTGAAAATTAAACGAATATGTAATATGAAGTTTTGTCTATATTCTAAACTCGGAAATCAAAGGTTAAGCTTGTATGCAACTATAGATCACGTGGTCATCAGGCTTCAAAGATGATAAATAATGGTCGTAGTATAGCCACAGGCTACAGGTGCTCTACAGGTACACTAAACGTAGGGCCGTAGAGTCGTGCATCTATAAATACAACTGACATACTGCGAATAATCAAACCCACAAAGCCAATCGACGACGGTGAGGGTGGGCGGAAGCTTAACCTCTGATTTAAGAGTTTGCATATTAGCATCTAGACCAAATTTCATATACATATTCGTTTAATCTTCCTATAACAGCATACAAACTCTACAATCATTTGTTAAGCGTGAATATTTAGAGCCAAGTTGTCATCAGAACGTGAAATGACGAGATCCCAACAATCATGTGTGTAGTTGAAATAATCCTGTATCCACAGGTAGTAGAATTTAGTAGAAGCTACAACGAAAGATTTTCCAGAGTACTGGTGACCTTGTACAGCGTACAACACATGAGCATACCTATATGATATATTGTAGTGTCAGCACTGTCTAATGAGACTAGGAAAGGAAAAAAAATCCGCCTTAATTTAATATAACCCATGCAACTATAAACTAATGACCTCTTATAGGCCGTTCACACCCAGATATTTATATCTGACAGAAATTTCGCCGCAGTGAATCTCGATTCAGCGAGCGTTTACACTTGAATAAAAGCCGCAAAATATCTGCGCTGCGAATGTTGTCACGTGACATACTGTAGTTTCCATAATGGCGGCGTGCTGTCCGCCATACTCGGATTACTTTCCTCCTAACAAAACCGACGATGACGATGATTCTGAATCTGAACTTCCAATTGTGACAGCAGGCGTAGTCAGAGCATCGACTGAACTACTTATAGCGGCTAGAAAAAGGCGACGACGTACAATATGGACACGCCGGTTGCTTTTGCAGCGTCAAACATTGGATTTGGTTTCGGCAGCCATTTTCTTTGCAAAATTCAGAAGGGAAATACAGCGGCGCATTTCATTGGCCAATCCCTGAAATTTATTACACGGAATAGAGCACGCTCTATTCCGTGAAATACTCATTTTTGACGTTAAATCGGTGAGATTTGTTACCAATGTGTGTAACAAATATTTATGTCAGATATAAATATGCGAGTGTAAACGGCCTATTACCCTTTCGCAGTCGCTTAAAAGCCTTCTGAAAAGAATCGTTCGATTCCATCGGTTTATTGTAGTGCGTGGCGAAGGCGTGGCCATTTGCACAACCAGCAGACCGCGCTATCGTTAACGATGTTGACGCCCCCCCCCCCCCTAGTAGATGCGACACTGAGTGGAATGCGCGGTGTAAACAGTGGTGTCTATGCTACTTGCGAGCATAACATCCAATACCCATCATCTTATACCACAGCTAAACGCGTGTGCGGCCAGGTCGTACTCACTTTGCTCGCTTTGGTCACCACTCCTATGTCCTATGTTGTCCGATAATTAAAGAGATCGTTGCATTACTTTAACTATGGCTAGACTGGAGTCATCATATGCACATTAATTTTTAAACAATGCTAATACACTAAACATTGGCCATATCAATATCCATTCTAATTCTGTTCCTTATGACCAACTCTTGTCTCCTCGTTCGTTTGTTTGTTGTCTCTGTTTGGCACTGCAACGTCCTCTCCACAGGTTCTTCGTTACGGTGTTCCTTAAGGATGAGTTCTTGGTCCAATTCCTTACACGGCTTAAACTACACCTCCCGGCGATGTTGTCTCTGAATTTGATCCGAATTATCACTTCTATGCAGAAGATACTCAGATATGATGTCCAGTCAAGTTAGACGATCCGAAATCCCTGAGTAGGCCATTGATAAAATTGAATCCTGCCTCTCGGCCATATCGCGCTGGATGTCTCTCAACAAGCTCCACATTGATGCTGATAAAACCGAACTTTAGGTCATATCATCTAAGTACAGAAAAGCTTCTATGCCATTAATTTCCGTTCATTACAACGGGTCCATAATTCACCCAAAATCTTTCGCTAGAAACCTCGGCTTTTACGTTGTCTTAAAATTTACATTTCAAATTCAAATTTCTCACGTATTGAAATCAGGCTATTTCCATCTGCGTAATATAAAGTCAGTTTCAAAATATCTCACCCCTGTTGCAACCGAAACATTAAATCATGCATTTATTACATCTAAAATTGACAGCTTCAACACCCTCCTGTATAACCGCCCCACCCACGAACTTGTCTGACTTCAAAAACTGAAAAATTCTGCTGCTAGGATAATATCTGGATCTGCTGTGCGTTTGCTCATAACCCCTATACTCCGTCATCTTCCCTGGCTCCCAGTCAAATATCGCATCATATTCAAGATCCTAATCATAACGCACAAATGTTTTCACGGCAAAGCCCCATCTTACTGAGTAAATCTTCTCCATGTCCATTTTTCATCCTATATAACCAGACACTCATCAGTAATACACTCATTACCCCTAAGACAAAACATGTGAATTTTGGTGATCGATCATTTTCGTATTCAGCTCCCTCGATGTTCTTCGAAATACGTTCATGTTCCATTTTTTCTAAATTCAAGAAGCTCACCAAATCTCATCGGTTTAAAATCGCATTTCCGTAATAATAGTTCCTTTGTGTACCGTATCTCGTGTTTGTAGTGTGTCTAATGTCGAGTGAATTTTGTTTATTGCGTCATTTGACGGTATTTACCAAAAATGCGTATTATAAATTCTTTACTCTCTTACTTTCTCCTCCCCCACCAGTTAGACACTCTCTCTTTCAACGAAACTTGATTCAACTTCAATCACTTTAACCAATGTTATGAATTAACTTCTTTCGCCGATCCAATTAGGCACCAGCGTAAAGACGCCAACAGTCAAATATTTTCATTGCTTATATTCACTGTCTCAAACCTTATCCACACGGTATCACCTCAACATAATCCCTACCTAGATATTTTATCGTCTGCAAAACAAAAACCACATCACTTAGGTATAATCATCGTTTGACTCCATTGAGTTTAGGAGACGCCCGATAAACTGACCACAGGATCCTTTCCTTAACTTTAATTGTTCTTTTATCCGATAAAATAAATTTGATAAAGTAACGTCTAACGTTCCACAAAGGGTGTTTCAATGAGTTGGAAATTCAGCCTATCGTAGGCTATAATAATGATGTGATGTCAACTGACGTATAAAGATTTTATTGAAATGCCCCGAGACATTTTGTATGATGATACCATGTTCTTTAATGATGATGATCAGCAATATCTCAGTATCTTTCACTAAACGTCGTTCGCCGAACGTGATTCGCAAATATACTCCGTAGTCATACACCATGAAGTCTGTTTAATATACTATATCTGGCCGATTTACGTCACCGACAAAATGTGTGGCGGAGGGTCCGCCATATATTACGAACCTAGTCTCGACTGTACCACATCCCAGCCTTTGAAAATCTTGTTACGTGTGATATTGACAGTACATAGATAAAATTTAAAACAGTCAGCCAATCGATCATCCTCTACACCCTTGTATCAGTCAATGTGACACCATCGTCACTGGTGACGTAAACACTGACCTGAGAAAAGATACGCCATTTAAGCAAAATTTTTCTAATATTTTAGGGACATTTCGCCTCCAGCAACTAGGTTAATACACGGTTGGCTAAACTAAAGAATCAGGCCTAAACTACATATTTCTCTCTGAACCTATTAATATGAACAAATCTGGTATTATATTTAGCCCCTTACATAATCCTATAACTTCGTATAATATTTCTATACTTCAATAAACACTACTCCTATCAAACTACCTCGTAAAATAATCAAGGCTAGAAACTTCAAAAACTTTAACGATCTATGTATCGGTAGATGATTATATTACCAATAGGTTTGAAAGAGAAGAAATCATCTAGTCGATAGCATGCACCCATCAAACTAACCCGCGTCCGCCATGACTGGAAACCTTGGCTCACTAAATTCCTTCCCAAACTAATCTCTCACCGCGCTCTTCTCTCTCACAAATCACGCAATACTAACCATTGAAACACGTGCAGAAATACTACGTGAAAAAGTACAGAAATCGTGTGCGAAGGCAATTGCCTAAAGTCAAAAATCATACTAAAACCAAATTTTATCATCGTTATCATCGCGCGATACTTGGAATAACGGAACTAAATGCGCCGATGAAACAATGACAGAACCAACAGAAATGTAACTTAATTAAACTCCTAGCACCATCGGATCTTCTATTAATATGGAATTAAGACTGCAACAAAATCAATTCACATGTAAGACAATGAAATTAAATTAAGAAGGCCTTCGTTTAGAGCATTTTACAACGAAAACTCTCACTAACTTACTAAATTCTCTTTTGCCCAATAAAAAAAGGTAGCGTTCATCAAATACCAGTATTCATCTATAAAAATCTCACCATTAATATCTGAATCACCAACCGCCCTCCTCAATAAAATTATCGATAGTAACACATTCCCAAATTAGGAAAGCAGCATTCGTCACTCCACTGGCAAAGCCAGGTGACCCCACCGACCCTTCAAATCAACGCCCTATATTATCTTTACCCATTTTGTCTAGAATTTCTGAACGTGCCATTTCGGTTTAAGCTAGTAATTACATCGGAGTCACCAATCGAATCTCAAACAGTATGGATTTAGTTAAAAACACCCCCCCCCCCCCATCCCTTCTTCTTCAACTCACTAATGATTGGCTACAAACTCTTGACAGCACCACCAATAAATGATATGTGTGCTTTATAGCTCTTGATATAAGTTTCTGTCTTCTTTCTAAACTTGCGAACAATTTCATCTTCCACTCTTTTACTATTAGTCTCTACTTTAGCTATTTATTCTCACGCAAACAATGTGTCGGAGTCAATGCCGTTGCTTCTGACATGTTGCCTTTAACATCCGTTTTTCCGTGTTTCAGGCTCCATTTTAGGTCACCTCATGCTCATCGTGTCTGTCAGCGATTCACTTGATAGTATACCATGTTACTTACTGTATCCGTTGATAATTGTATAATTCATGAAGAAATTGGCAAAATTCCCTCACATGC
>WURV02214375.1:0-10806 GCA_011762755.2 Epimenia babai
GACAGGTGGCCGTTTAATCCAGGTTTGACATTTTGACTAGTGTACATGTCGGGAGGAATTTGAAGTGACCGTTATGAGAGGTGCCCACTCAATACAGGTGGCCGTTCGGGCAGGTTTGACTGTATAGGCAGGAATAGGAACGATGCCGTGAACATGTTGTAACAGAAAAGGACAGTGTGAAGTAGCCAATAGGAATGACTCAGCATGTAACAATCTGGACATATTTCAATACACCATTCTCCAGCACCTCGTTGCGCACTAAATGAATACTAACCATGAGGTACCCATATTGGATGACTTTCTCCGTATATTCTCCGACAGTAAAGTCACCCAACCGCGGTTTCAGGCGCTCCCTCTCGAGATACTCGTGGAATGGAAGCTGCTTCATGTCTGCAATTGTATTGTCTGCTACTTCCTGCCGCAATCTCAGACACCAAGATGGCCGCTGACGCCACAGCTTCAGGAGGAATCTAAAATATCACAGCAGCCAGCCATTCTCCATCAAATGGGCTAACGGGAAGCTTAGATATAAATTATATCACCAACATGCCGCAAAACAGACATTATATGGTATGATATATGATGCAACTCTTATGCTCACCCCGTACTATCTTATCCTATTCTGTGGTCAATACGACCTCACTCAGTATAGCAAGCCTTTTTCATTATGATGGGAAAGTCGCTGTAGCATAAAACATCGAGTCTGTGCAAACCACTGACCTCTTCCATCCAATCGGGTTCCAAATTACAGCAGTTAAGTTAAGATTATTTACAGCGAGATGACGAGATAGCAGGGTAATTTGCCCTTTATGATAAAAATACATTCGGCATTCAAAAGAGAGCCATGCCAAGGAGAAGGAGCAGCTACCTCACCACGCTCCAAGCCCTCCAGCTTTTTAAGGAAATTTTCACCAAACGATATAGCTAGACACAAGGTTGCTTGCTGATCACAGACACGCAAGAAGGTGTAATAACCTCTCGCACAAGGAAAGATCTCATAACATCCTCATAAGTCATCATAATTATTTTTGAATAACTTAATTATGATGGGAATTCGGGTTAATGGAATTGGCTGTACATTGAAAACTTTGAGTATTTGAGCAAATTGTAAAAGGATTGATGGTTGCGTCTGTCTGGAGCATTTTATGAAATAATGTTTTTGAGGATTTTGCTGGGAAGATTTGATGCGCACAAAGCCTATTGTGTGTTACTCACTTCATACTTTTAAGGAGCTTTAGGAAAAAGGTTGATGAGCTTAAAACCTTTTGTGTGTGTATTTTTTGTGCTGCAACTCACGGAAGAATAATGTCTTTGAGAAACTTGGGGAAAGGTTTGATGAGCATGAGGACGAGGACCTGAATAGACAGCTGGGACATGCAGTTACCGTCTGGGCACCCGTCATTATAGTTTGAGCCAAGACCAAGAATTCCGTGGGTAGCAAATGTCTGCAAAACCAAAGATTAATTTTTTTTATATGTTCAAGTTGTCTGCTGAAGTATCTTCTTAAAATAGTGTAAGATCAACATGTCGTGAGGGTCATTACCGGCTCTTTATAGAGTAATCCTATACTGATCATAAGAGGTGCCTGAGTAATGCAGTAATCATAAGTATAAATAACTCTATGCTGGATAAACCAGAACGAAAGAACTATCCAGATCCTATAAGCAGATACGAATCTAAGTCAGAGAACTTTCTGCCCAAAAAGAAACAAAAAACAATATGATAATTATAAATCTTCCTTAGAAAGCACTAACCACTATGAAATGAAATAAAATAAAAATTCATTGATAAAATAAAGATAGGGCTCTTTTAACACATGGCTAGTGGTCTCCTGAAGAAAATCAGAAGCTAAAAACTCGGAACAATAGGCCAAATGGCCCCTGAAGACGCGTGTGTCCAGCCTAAAAATGTGCGAATCGAAGTGCTCATCTTTTTTATTTACTTAGAGACTGAACTAATTATTGTATGGAACACCCTGCACAGCAGGAACCGGCCTATGAGAAGCCAAACACGGTACTTTTAATATTTTGCAACGTGTGTCCATTTGCCAAGACTTTTGAAATCTTTATGTCAATATTTTGTTTCAGTTTTTGTAATTGAAGTACTCGACAAAGATAAATTTTACAGACTGTGGTACATGTGAAAATTGTATATAATACACGTCTACAAGATTAATGATTGTATTAAAGTCTTAACGTGCTCGAAGTTTTACTAACGTAATATGCGTTTTGACAGTTAAGTTAATTGTTCTTTTTGTTTCAAACTTAATTATTGAAATGCTGATTATTCACAGACAATAAGACATAGTTATATGTCAATGCTAGGTTAATAAGTGCACATTAAAAAATAATTTTATTTTATTTCAAGACTTACAGCTCCCTTGAAGAAGGCTATGTAGAAGCAGGAAGAGTAGGAGTTGGCAAATTGGAAAGCGAAGAGTTTTATGATGAGAGCATCATCAAATGCTGTCTGTGTTCGGTGATTTTCTGTTATCAATTTTGCCAGTATAATTAAATATGATGCCTTTAACGATCAATTTATATTCATGTGAATAAGAAACAAACCGAAAATTCATGTACATATAGAGCAGTAGTAATATGCAAAGTATAATAAAGCTGACGTGGTTTTTGCACGGATGTTACAATATTATTCAATAAAATGTTTGACAATACAATTGGTAATTTATTATTTTCTATTTTCATTTATTCAACACATATAAATTCACACTGACAATTTATGATCAATAAAAATACGCATACATACACACTGAAATACATATTTACAAACTACAATATAATTATTAGACTTAACATAATTGCATATAAAATCATTAGAGGTCCAATAGAAATTTAGATGTGTTGAAAGGAGGTGTCAGAAATGTGAACTTATCAGGGTCACTACCTGCTTACAAAAATCTTTAAGTCAAACCTGGAGGAGAATACATATTTTACGTTAAACAGTATGATAAAGCACTTTACAAAATGTGAAGAAAGAATAAAAGTGAATTGAATTAGTACAAAGATATAACTGAAAATTTTTAATAAAAGATCACAAACATCAGATAACCAGCATAATGAATAAGTTCGAATTGTGTTAAAAAGACTAAGAAACAACAAGGTCGAAGAAAGATCTGAATGAATGGCTCGCAATAAGAAAAAAAATTGCCTGATGCCATCTTGTATCCTGCTATGAGTGCAGAAATGAGCTGATGACTACATTATTTAGGAATTAAGCCCAACTCATACACAAAATTGAGTTGTAGTCTAAAATATTGTGGTATTTTGTTCCGTCACCTGCACAATTGGTGCAAATAGCTGAACCACAAGACAAAAGGGGCCTCAAAACACTAACATGAATTAACAAGCTAAATACTGCAAATTCTATGGTAAAACTTATGGACTATAAATGCTAACATTAGATGATTCTATAGACGAATAGATGCGTGAAGAAGGGAAAGGTCAGATAAGTTTAATTAGAAAAGCTAAACACACCAGAACGTAACAATAGAAACTAGTAGCCTCGTCCAGAAGTATCTTACCCCATTCTGTGAGCTTTAAAGCCAGGTAGTCATATACCTGCAACATGACAGAGTACCGGAATAAACATACGAAACACTTAGCATAAACATTTAACTTACCATATATACTCACTTACAAGACGACCTTTTTTCACCAAAAACTTAAATTCAAAGTGGGGGAGGTCGTCTTCTAAGTGAGACTATAATTATTTCAAACCACATCGTTGTCTGCAGGCGCCAGGTAGCGTTTCGCATGATAGACAGGTCTGCGTTTAACATAGCGGTTTGATAGCGTGTGTTGTTTTTACTGTATATACAGTCCAAGATCGTCTATTGCGCCCTTTTGATGTCCTATGTTTTTGTTATTGTGTTTATTCTTGAAAAATTGTTTTCTTTTTCACTTTTTATTTACTAACGACGAAGACGACAACGCGTGGGTCAGTCGCAATTAGATTTATTTACATTTCCAGTACTGTATTATGAATAAAAGTTCGCCTCGTCTTATAAACGGGTCTACGCTAAAATCGACTTTTGTGTTTCTAAAGTTAGGGGGTCGTCTTATAAGTGAGTCGCCTTATAAGCGAGTATATACGGTATAAATTTTATCGTATTTTTTTTAGCAACAGAGATGTGTATGTAAAGCAGATGACTAATGAAGATTACAGAGCGTTTCTGAAGAAAATCATAGAGATTATAGAAAGACGTGACCCAAACCTACTGGAACAAATTACCTTGAACTTGAAGTCTGAAGGTGACAATGAAGTTGTGATATTGTTTATTGCATTACAGAATGTAATGAAGGAAACTTCATAATGAGTGTTTTTATTTATTTGTTTAGGTTTGCCATTAGAGGTGGTTTGTGATTTCATTTATTAATAAATTTCATTTGTAAATTCAAGCTTAAATACTTCATCTTATATAATGGATAAAGTGAAAAAGTTACACAGTGCAACACATCATATTTGAGCACTATCATAAAAAATAATGTATCATGAAAGAAATAGCCCTTTCACAGAAAAAGGCCATGAACCATTCTTTACACTACAAGAGCTAGTCCAGTTCATGGCCTCCCAGTATTTAGAATGTCTTTTGCCCAGAAAAAGCACCAGTACAAATCAAACCCAGATTGTTAGTATTACAGTGCAACTCATCTCTCCCTATCATTTTGAATTGTAACTATCAAGTATAATGTGATGTAGTTTTGTTGACAGATGAAATAACTACAGAATCAGGATTAAAATCTTCACTTATGGATGTGTTGCATGATGTCATCAAGCCAGTAGTCAGGTGTTTGTTTGTTGGTGAGTGAAACTCATATGATGAAGATGATAAATATATCAGAAGTATATTAACTGTACAGAATGATGATGACAATGATGATGATGACGATAATAACGATAATAATAATAATAATAATAATAGTGTTTATAGTGCTTGTTAAAGCATGTATATGCTGTCAGACGCCCTTTACAATGTAAAAAAATGATGATGATAACAAGGATAATGATAATGACAATAACAATAACGACAACAATAACGATGATGATGATAACAATGATAACGAAAATGACGATAACGACAACGCTAATGGAGACGACGATAATAATAATGGTGTTATTATAGTGTTACTTAGAAATTAGTGATAATTTGTCAGTTGCACTTTACATTAATGACATAGTAATAAAATTTAATAGTATAAAAATATACTCATTACTTCAAATATCTGAAACATCACCAATATTCAAAAAATTCCTACCATTGTACTTATACATACTACCATTGGCATAAAAATGTACAAACTGCAGAAACTCTTACATTGAGTATTTCATACATACACACACGCACGCACATACAACTTAAAACCTTCCTTGTTTCTACTACATTTTGCTAAGTTTACAGTGACTTGCTTGTGTTATCTTTTACTATGTGTTAAGGACACTATAAATCAATAAAATGTCATCTCAATTCATAGTTAACATGACCAGCACACAAGTCATTTCCGCTGTAATGAAAGCAGGAGAGGGGTGGTTTATAGCACTAAGCAATTTGGTAGATAGCGTAAACTTGAGCAGTCTGGCCTGGATGGATGTGAGGTATGCTTGCTTTACAGGTTAACTAGTTGCTCTTTCACTTCTGTAGCCCATGGATAGGTGCATGATGGAAACACAAACTCATATGATGGCGCTGTTTTAGAGAAAGTTTATTAAATTAGGTACACTATGTCCCTCTGTCCAGTCATCATAAAATTATTACAAGTTGTAGTATATCTGGCAATTTTGAGTCAGTAATGTGGCCATTGTTTCATTAATGTTGAAAATGGATTCAGAATGTAGAATTTGACAGTGAATAAATGTCGAATATTGCTGTCTCTAAAAATCTAGATGGTTAATGGATTAATTTATTCATGATAATATAATATTTGTATAGGGCAGTTGATCAATATAATATTGAGTCAGATGTCACTTTCCCGTGATTTGTCACACTTACAAAAAAATATATACTCATGTAGAAATTATTCACAAATTTAAAAAATGGGCTGACGAAAATTAGATGGATAATTCCAAGTAAAGATGTGTTTTTAGTCTTTTTATTTTCTTTTATTCAACAAAATACACAAAGTCACACATTATACAATAATATACAGTTTACTGAAGCAATATTAGTATTCAGTAATGGATTAGTCAAGTTTAGCAAGTACTATAAATATCACAGACCTCAACTTACATTACAAAATAACAAAATTAAATTTTTGTGAAATTATACAATATGTACTGTAAATTAAATTACAATACTAAATCTGGTAATTAGGATAGCCACTGTGGTTCTATATAAATAGCTGGAGAGAAATGCGCAGCTCAGTTGTCAGAGCACCAGACCGGTTATCTGGGGGTCGTGGGTTCGAGTCCCATCAGGTGTATAGGTTTTTTCCTGTGCATTTCTCTCCAGCGAATACTAAATCTATCGTTAATGTCCATTATACAGCAGTCAGATTAAATTACATGACAATATGAGATTGACACACTATAAAATTAATGATTAATTTACATATGATATGAATTCCATTAGTAAGTGAGATATGATACATTACACATTTGACAATTGTAAAAAATGGAATATCTGCTGATATACAGAGATTGATGACAATAAAATTAGTAATATTTGATAAGAGATTACTCAAGTTAATCACAATAAACTTTTATATAGTGCAGGGCATTTGAGTTACTGTTTGGTGTCTTAGGAGTCATACATTTTTTAATTTTGTTCTTTATGTGATGGGAGGCCAGTAGAGTTGGTGTAGTCGCGGAGTGTCATGTTCATTTAAGTAATTTAAGTAATTACATTATAGTCTTAGACCATTAGGCTATTGTTTCATGTAAAGTATGTTTGACAGCTCTGCTAATAAGTACACTTTAAACTAATAAATTTCATTTCATATTTTCTCTAGTATCTTATTTGCTGACTCTTTTACATTGAAAAAAGTTAATGATTTTTTTAGGTCAGTATTTTCTCACTGAAAATCCTTTGACACATACAATGTGATTGCAGAATTTCAGAAATCTGTATACTATAAATTAAAATCTTGATACATTATCTGAAGGGATCATCAACTGTTTCAACTAGTTGATGAGATGTTGGATTCAACTAATCTCTTAATGCCATATTTAATATAGACATACGTAGCAAACGCTCAATGTTCCCATACATGTATAATATTTTTGTATATCTTTATGTTTCAAAAAACTGATGAAGCACCCTGTGTTGTTTATAATAAGCGAGATTTTCATGCTTGAATAATTAAAAAGATTTGCCACGAGGTGGGTAATTGTAAAATTTATTTGGAATTACCTGTCATTTTCTACCATTTATAAAATAAAACTTAACTTCACCTTTTCCCTTTTTTGGTTTTATCTTGTCTTTGATCCCGATATTTTATTTTATTTTTTGCGCGGTTTTTCACAGGCTATTCAGCGTTTTTATTGATATAAAGTCTATTTGGCACCTAGGCTACAAATTAATCACATTTATTTTTATTTTGTCCGCCTTTAGATGTTTTCTTGAGTCATGTGCCTTAGCTGTAATTTAGTATATATTCCACACACCTCCATTTCTTAGTTATTAAAATTGATAAAATATACTTGTATCCAACCTAAAGGCTTGCATTAATACCAATAATATTCTCCTCTGACATTTCACTCTTAAATATTCAAATTTAAAGAGTGTAAACTTTAAATAGACATACATGTAATATATGTTAAAATTTATGTTATACCTACCTACTTTATGTTATACCTACTTTCATATGATTGTTAATGACCTATAAATATCTCCATGCCTATCTAGGTCACTCACATAACGTTGATGACCGATGTGTGTGCGCTGGTTATGACAACGGTGACATAAAAATGTTCGATCTGCGAAGTATGAAGCTCCGTTGGGAGCATAATGTCAAGAACGGGGTGAGCTTATTATTTATAATGTCAAGAACGGGGTGAGCTTATTGTTTATATTGTAATGCAAAGAATGGAGTATGGCTATCACTATGGTAACCCATATGTTTCTGATTGGTATCGAATGAATAATAACAACCTATATTAATTAATCTTCTGGCTTTTATTGTGTCTATGGCATGTGTATGCATGTTACTCTTAGTTTATCTGATCAACCAGAACATTTACACAATACCCCAATATAACTCGCATACGACTCACCCAGTAACAAGATTAATGACATAGTAATGAGACTAACTAGTAAAACCTAACCAGTACCCAGTGATGAGGCTAACTTATAAAATATAACCATTACCCAGTAATGTGACTAACAACTAAAACTAACCATCATATGGTAATGAGACTAACTAGTAAAACCTTACCATCACCCAGTAACGAGGCTAACGAACAAAGATCGAACCATAATCTAGTAATAAGACTAAATAGCGACTAAACTTAACAAACACACGTGACTGACAGGTGTGTTGCTTGGAGTTCGACAGGAAGGACATCGACATGAATAAACTGGTTGCCACGACGCTCGAATCCAAGTTCCATGTATTTGACCTCCGCACTCAACACCCAAAGAAGGGTTTCGCTTCATTGACTGAAAAGGTAGCCATTGGCGCCATGTTTATCAATGTGTTATAGCTGCACTACGTACAATAGGACCATATAGAATAAAGATTATGTCTTATAAAGGTGTTTTAAAGGTTATAAAAGAGTTATAAAGGTTATAAAGGAGTTATAAAGGTTATAAAGGAGTCTTTTACAAGACTGTCCTCTGACTGGGTGATAATTACAACGTTGCTGTGTTTACCCATCTTTGTTACGGTGTGGACATCTGTGGAGTTCGCACAGACGCTTGATCTCCATCCAACCACACCATTGGTTCTGAATTCCAACTAACACCCTCCATGTAGCACAGTGATAGGATAATGGAGCAGTAAGCGCCATAAAGAACACCTGAAACAGCTGGGTCTACAGGAAACCCTCGGGTGACCACTGCCATAGTGGACAGTTATCGTAGTTCAGTGTATTAATCACTATTTTGTGGCCACTCAAGTCTCCAATTGCACCCGGATTATAAAATGTTTACGTATTACCATTAAGGTATTTTTTAGTATGTTATGCAATATAATTAGTTATTTCATAATATATCATTTCATTTAACAGTTGTTTTTGGGCTATGATTAACTTATAGGTACTTACTATTGTGTTATACAATATTAGTTATCACACGAAATGTATATAGGCGCCTTAGAGACATACTAGTTATTAGGGTGCCTCCAAATGTATTATTATATTATTAACTGTTTAATAGTAAATTTTCAATTACAATTGCCATTATTGTAAGATACCATTAGGTATTGTAAGCATGGAAGAAAGCCCTGGTATCTAGACTGGTCTAGGTATATTTTTTGCGTCTCTAGTCACATCCAATGTGGTCGCATTCAGCGATGGGCGGAAGTTCTCACCATCACTATCGAGGAAGCCAATAGCTGAGAGGTATAAGCACTAGTCTTAACAGAAAGGTCACAGGCTCGAAACTGCCCGCTCGTCGACTTTTATCAGCCAGTCATTTATCCCCGATTGCTGGAGTAGACCCATCTCTAAAATAGCTAGATACAAGGTATTGTATTTGCGCTGAATAGCTGCCGTAGACATTCATTACATACCTTTATTAACTCATATTTGCGGTTCATTCATGTTGTACCTTTATATCCTACCATCATCCACGTTTCACACTATGAAAGCAATGTGACCTGTATTGCCCCACCCACCCACTTCAGTGTCACGACTCTACGGTGTGGTTAGCCCGACATCTTCCACAGAACCGCGATGTCTTCATGACTTGCGGCGGTAATGGCACACTCAACTTGTGGCAGTAGTGAGTATAGCCCAGCGTGTTCTAAATTACTTCGTACACTGAACACATTCTTGTAGAAGATATCTGAAAGTTGTAATCCGGTTTTTAGCTTACCTGAGCTTATGCTCGGTGAGCTTTTCTGATTGGAGATTGCCTGTCATCCGTCCGTCCGATTTTAACATTTTCTTAAAAAATCTTCTCATGAACCGCTTATTGCAGAGGTTTGCCATCTGGCTGATATTGTCCTAGGGATGGTATCTTCTAGATTTGTTCATGGTATCGTCATCGCAGCTAGGGGATGTAACTTCTGCCAATGTTCATATTTTTTTCTAAAAAAATCTCAAGAACAGCATATCGCAGAGGTCTGGGAGGTCTGCTATTTGACAGATTCTCCTTGGGTTGGTCTCAGATTTGTTCATGGTATCGTCATTGCAGCTAGGGGAAGTAACTTCTGCCAATATTCGTATTTTTTGTTAAAAAAAATTATTTCTCAAGAACCCGTTATCGTAGGGGCCTGCAATTTGGCATATATCGTCCTTGGGGTAGTATCTTTCAGATTTGTTTAGCATCTCATCATGGGAGCAAAGGGGGCTAATTTCTCTCGACTTTTTATTTGAAAATCTATGTCCATGTCTGCTGAATGCGAAGGTCTGCCATTTGGCAAATATTTTCTGTGGAGGTCTCATTTAGATTTCATAATTTTGGCAATTAGATGTGATTTCAGCCTCGGTTTTTTCCACAAATCTGTATTTCCTGGTTTCAGTATCGTAATGGGTATTGTCGGGTCTCTTTGGCCTCTTGTCTTGTTTCAGTATTGTAATGTGTACTGTCAGGTCTCTTTGGCCTCTTGTCTTGTTCAGTATTGTAATGTGTACTGTCAGGTCTCTTTGGCCTCTTGTCTTGTTCAGTATTGTAATGTGTACTGTCAGGTC
>WURV02214386.1:0-10327 GCA_011762755.2 Epimenia babai
AATAAACTATAATGAAATGGATGATGACTTGTTTACACCCCGCGGGTGTTCAATGTATACAAAGATATATATACTATACTACACTCAATACACACACCGACAGATATGGTCAATACAGCAAGTAGTTCCTGTCAGTGGTGATAATATTGTTAATACAATTACAATGCTGAAAAAATATTCAAATGTCTAGAATTCTGACTTACCTGAACGAAATAAACTCTTTTACGCCACTTGTAATGTTATGTAACTGTTGTTATGTAAGAGGGAAAGAACCAAATTTATAGACGGCAAATATCAGTAAATAAAAAATATCAGATCCGGTTCACAATGAATGTTTTATGGCGGCTATATTCAGAGCAGATACAATACTTCCGACACTCGCATATCACCTTTCAAAGATAATATCACACGTCTAGCCATTTCACAGACGGGTTGATTCCAACAATCGTGGACAAATGACTTGTGAGGATCATCCCAGAAAAATCGACCGCTGGGCGGTTTCGAATCCGCGACCTCTCCGTTACGAGTCCGGTATTCTTACCACTCGATTAACTGCTTCTGACAAACGATTCAAAGGTTGAAATTTAGCAGACATATGTCCAACTATTTCGTAAAATACATTAATATTTTATTAGGGAAAGCGGTTAGTCGAGTGGTAGGAATACCGGACTCGTAATCGAAAGGTCGCAGGTTCGACACTTCCCACTAGTTGACTTTTCTGCGGTGATCCTCAGCAAGTCATTTATCCCCTATTGCTGGAGTAAACGGGTAGATGCTCGATATTATCCTTATCCGGGGTGATATGTGAGTATCTAAGCTATTGTATGTGCGCTGAATAGCTGCCAATAACATTTCATTGTAAACCGCATCTGAGAGCCTTTCTTGGCTGATACTCGCGATATATAAATGTTGTACTTTACCTTTTTTACCTTTTCAAATATTTCAATAATTATTTACAAAAGTAGCTGAAAAAAATCTTCTGATAAGACGTCTCAATATCCGAATACGACTTAAGAAGGTTGAGACCGTCGCGATTTTGTGCAAAATACATTGCGCCAGATAATTTTTTGTTCGGTCAAGATGTTCTCCGCACCACGTAAGTCTGTCTGGTCGATGTCTTTTGGTAACTGGTACGCTGATTACTCATTGCTCAACGTCTCGTCACACATCAGCACCTCATGTAGATTTCTTACTGTTTTTTATGGGGAAACCTAGTCGCATTTATCAAGAAGCATTTTGGGTGCGATTTCTGAGAAAATAGAAGTATATTAGTCACATCGTGCTGGTGCACTGTACCCTTTCCCCGACTTACCACCATGTTAAACAGCGCCTCTTCTTTGTGTAGGCACTGCTTGAATCATCCCGACTGCTGATCGTTTTTGTTCTATATATTCGTGTAACCTTTCGTTCAATATTTTCCAAGGCAACGTGATAGATATAGTTCTGCCAAGTAACTGTCGTTGAAATAGTCTATGCTTCCAAGGTTTTTGTCATTATTTATAAATCACATTTGTCCGTACGACAATGAAAAGATCTTTACGCGATGACACAAAGAAAACGCACTAGATTCGATAATTTGACTAATAAATGCCACTATTAGAGGCGGAAATATAATTACAAAGGCCCTAACTGATACTGTTACACCGCCAGCTACTGATTTACCGATTGAAGTCTACCCACAATAATTCTGTAAAATGAATTTTCTATTATTAATATCCAAACTAAACTCGCTGAAGCTTATTACCGCTAATGTCTATCCTCTGGTAGGTTCACAAATAAAAATCTTGCATTTGAGACCGTTACGTGATTTAATTGCATTGGTACTTGCATGTGTACGAGGCACAATTCGAACTACCAAAGATACAACATTAAATACAAAATTAATTCCCGGATCGCAGAATTGTGGCTTTTATATGTTTTATATAATATATATATATAGTCATGTTTTTCTAAAGTCTTCAAGTGGCAATGTCTCAATAATATGAAGGTCCAAGAGGGCCAAGAACTACCCTCGTAAGACATCAGTGACTTGAGCATCGTGAGTGTTAAGAAACAAAAACTTACAAAACAAGAGTTAATGGACTACCGAATGTCCTGAATATTTGTAAGTGCTTTTGTCAGCAAATCTTTCTTGACTTTCTTTATTTTCGTTGATCAGTACCCGTTAAGATGTAACTACTAACACGAAGGGGTTGCCGTCAATAGTCGTTATCATACAGATTCTACTTCGAGCGAGCTCACGGTGGCAGTACGCGAAACGTCATAAATCTAATTGAGGTGTTCCCAATCTAGCGAGGGACTATTAAGTTAGGTCTTTGTGACAGCATCTGCCTGACTAACGATCAAGGCGCCCATTTCAATCGTTTCTTCCGTCTCTTCGGAGGCTTGCCAATCGTTACCCCCATCCCGAATGACCCATTGGCATTTATCACGCAATTTGTCTCCAACAAAACGCCACAGCCTCGCACAGCGGATGACGTTCGTAAATACGCTGGACTAAGGTGGGGTAGCCACTTTAGTCCATAATCCATACAAAAAATCACTTCATAAAACATTCCTTATTTATTCCTTCATTACCATCATTATTACCATCATTATTCTCTTTATCACTACCATTATCATTACTATGATCATTAACACTAACATTATCATTACCATTATTATCATTACTATCATCAGTACCATTATCATTACGATTATCTTTACCAATATCTTTAGCACTATCGCTATCACTGTCACTGTCACTGTCAATATCACTCTATTACCATCACCATAATATCACTGTCAATGTCAGTATCACTATCACCATCACACCCACTGTCACCGCAACCGCCACTGCCACTGCGCCCGCCTCTGCCACTGCTGCTGCCACTTCCACTATCATTATCACTGTTATTATCTTTATCATCAACATTATTACTATCAATATCATTAACATTATCATCAAATGTCATTATCATTTGAAGTCGCCGTCGTCATCGTTATCATCATCGTAATCGCTTTCATCATCGTCATCCTTATCATCGTCGTCATGATCATCGTCGTCGTCGTAATCATCATCGTCATCGTTATAATCACCATCTTCATCATCATGACAACAGCTCCATCATCATCACCTTCATGCATGCATGCCCGCACGCACGCACACGCGCACACACATACACACATACAAACATACACAAATACGCACATACCCATGCGCACACACACGTACACTCGTACATACGTACACGCGTACACGTACGTATATCAACATCCATATACAACCATGTACAAATAACCAACACCGCATCACAGATTGTGGTCAGTTTGCATCAGCAGGTGAATGAAAACGTTTTTTGAAGGTATAGAGTGGGGGGGGGCTTTGTTAGAATTATCTCATTTATTGAAATTTACAGGACTAAGATACCTTAATGCACGTTGACCTATTGCTTGTTCATGCGCAGAATGGCAATGTTATTATGAGAATTGGATCGAAGTGAGTGATTTGTAGAAGAGATTGCGATGAAGAAAAGATAATTCTTAAGCACCTGTTTTGCAGAATCTCGAGAATTTCAGTAGTTTTAGTTGATGAGTTGAATAGAACAGCAGAGGCATATTCAAGATGAGGGCGAATTACAGATGTGTAGTAAATGAGTGCTGTAGGTTGATCGATGAGGTGGCATATTGGTGAAAATCGCCAGATGAGTGGGAGAACTTTATTCTTAATGTTGATGACATGGACATTCCACTTCAATCTACAGTTTAACTATAATCCTAAATATTGGGTGTGGTTAGTAAATAAAGTGTTATGTGTATTAACATTGAGGGAAGCCATCATTGTTAATAGTTTGGTAGAAGAGAGAATTCCGGCCGTCTTCTATCGCATTGTGGAATTTGGAGTCGACGGTTAAAGTAGTGCAGCATAAATGTGATAATTATTAAAGTATCCGATGTTTTCTGATTCTCTACATGTACTTTTAGATATCGTCTTATAAATCAACTATAAATAAGACTGGATTTTTCTTACACAGTACATACCGACAAACCGAATATCGAGAATTTATACACTTATCGGTTATTGGCATTTTTATTAGTTCTTATACTGAGATACCACCTAAAAATCTTTTCGCGTGCAAAGCTGTTAATGCACTCTAGCAGTTTAGTCGATCCGCGAATCTATCGCTCACGCCTTCGTCATCCACTGACTAGCGTTGGCACGTGACTAATGCGTCGAGGTTTGCCATTTTTTATGACCACGAGAAACGAATTTGTCCATCCATCAAGTGATCTGCAGCTACACGATCCAAATCCGTGTATGTTTCATCAACTTTTTGTTATATATGACATAAGCCAGTTGCATTTCGATTCATCGTTCGTAAAAACGCTACGTTTCATACGAAAAAAAAGAATCGCCATAGAATCATCAAAAAACATCCGCATCTGTTCGTTATTTTTAGTGAGGTGAAGATGCGGCGGAGAGATCAGCACCATTTAAATCATTCAGACTCTATTCTATATTCAGTAACGTCAGAGGAAAGAAGCCCTCGCATAAATGCATTCAAGGACTGCCTAGATACCCCCCCCCAACATGTGTGTGTGTGTGTGTGTGTGAGTGTGTGTGTGTGTGTGTGCGTGCGTGCGTGCGTGCGTGCGTGTGAGTGAGTGTGTGTGTGTGCGTGCGTGTGTGTGTGTGTGTGTGTCAAAATATGCGATAATAGACGGCGTGAATCCGTATAAACTAGGGAGTCAGGATTTGACCACAGATGACAGTTTGCGGCCGCGTGTCACTTACATAGATATTGATCACTAATTAATATATTCTGTCAGTGCCTACACGATGGATGAATTGGGAGCCTACAAAGGTTTATATCCGGCTGGGTGCGCGACGTGCAAACATACACTCACAAAGACCTATGCGTGTGCAGGGCACAGGTGAATTGCTTTACAAATAACTCTAACTTAATATTCTACAATACCTCACATATAACAACTTTTATTCATATTCGAGGGCTATTCTGTGTGGCTTACCCGATGGACCCGGACCTCTACTTTTACAAAATTTTTGTTTAAATAATCTTACCAATCATAGGGCCATTGCCAGTGGTGATTTGAAATTTGTACATTTTGTAAATCCTTTACTATTGCTGTACCCTAAACAACACAGACCTTTGGAAAAATAGTCACTGTCTAATCTATTTCGTTGTTTTAATAATGGTACACGTAATTTTGCCACTCAACTATATACCAGTGACTGGTATATAGTTTGACAGTTATAGTTAATGATGGTATTTCCGTTAATTTTTATTCCAGGTTCTGCATTCAATGAGGATGTGAGAGAAATTACTCAACCCGTGGGTTATCGTGGAGAAGACTGGACATATACTGAGTGCCCACTGTGACTGCATAGCTGGTCTTGGTGAAACCTGTACACGCAGCTTCTCTTTCAGCTTGAGGCGGCGGTGAAGATTCGTGATGCCCGTACGGTTACACAAAACTGCATATTGGCTTCTCCCAAAGAATATGGGAAAGCCGATGTACAAGCGCATCCGTGATAAGGATTTTCCATCAGTGAAAACTAAGAAAAGATGCTTGACTGTACCTTCGATAATAATGTATCACTCCCATCCACTTCAACGATGCATAAGTCTCCGGTTAAGAAGGTTGTATCTGCACCCACGAGTGTCGAGATGAACAACTTTTACAGCCAGTTGCATGAAGCTAACGAAAAAGCACCCATATTATCTGTACCCTCAGATTATTGTGACTGTTACCTACCTACACCAACTACACACTGCTATCCTCAAGTCTTAAGCGATCTTGTCAATGTGTCAACTTTCACCAAAAATTATGTAGAATTACTGGATTTGTGTAATAAATTGACGAAAATGTTGAATTTAGAGCGTGAAACCCGTGGACAGGCTTCATGTCGCTTGTGGTTTCGGTGTCAAGTTGGACGTGTGCCGAACTTCCGTGGACAAACAATCGCCCGATCTTGTGAAGAGTATATGTTACCCAGAACTGAACCGATTCACCAACGAGGCGACCAGGTGGGAATGGGTGCATTAAGAGATTGCGCGAGATAAATATGCAGAGATCATGACAGTTACAACTCCACCATCTCTCATGGGGTTTAATCCTGTAAGTGAGGAGTCCTTCATCGGCCCCTCCTCGGACGCAATCCTTTATTGTAACTGCTGCGGAACTGATTGTGTCGAAATCGAAATAACATTCGCGGGATTCTTAAAGGACGATGTATTGACTAACTGCCAAAGGAAGGACTTTTTGTCTGAGGACAGAGAAGATAGTGATGTTAGGCGGCTGAAGAAAAGTCATGCATATTATTATCAAGTCATGACAGAATCGCATGTTTTTGATGCAACGTAAAGTGACTTTGTTGTGTGGAGTATGCGTGACATTCACATAGAAAGCTTCGAACGAGATGATAGTTTCTGGCAAGAAGTGAAAGAAGAGGCAATAATTTTTTTGGTTTGTGCATATTGCCAAAGCTTGTTGGAAAGTTTTACTCGCTCTTACTCAGCATACACTTTATCAACATCCTATAGTGCATAAAATATGCATTTGCTTGTATTCACTGTATATCGTGTAATTCTTGTACATGTCTACTGTTTATCTTGTGTCTACAGAACTTTTTTATATCATTCTGTCAGTCATTAGAATTCATCTTATCGTCTTTCCCTTCAGAAAGTCAGTACCAAATTGTTAGATTGAACATTTCTGGTTCTAAATGGTAATCTTCCAAGTAATTGAACGTTAACAAAAAGTCTTAGGACTTCATACGGCTATTTTCAACAATACTCATTTTTTCTAATAGTGTGTTTAGTTATATAGTCACGGTGTATATCATTTTATGTTCTCTATTCATATGTTTCTCTTAGTTTTTCGGCATCTATGATTAAATTGTGTGTATTATTGCATTCACTTACTCATATAGTGTACATATTGTCTCTTTGTTGAATAAATAAAAAGGTATTAAGAATTGTTTTCCCCTTGGAACTAATCAGACATTAGGATGAATTATCAGCGACACATTGTTGAGATTGTAACCTAGTGGTTATTAAATGTGTATGAATGTTGAGGAAAAAGGTAGTTCAGATAAAGTGACTAAAAATTCCCGAAAAAACCGATTTTAGTTAAATTTTCTAACCAACTTTACTACACTAGCCTGCATTGCAGAAAAACGCATGTGAATCAATGATAATTACAGTATAATTTAGTCGTGAAGTCTAATAATTCATTGGCGACCGTTGTTTGCCTGGAGACCGCATTCCAATTGAAAGAAACAATAGACGGAAATAAATAATTCAATGGGTTGAGTATCCTGGAGGATGGTGTACTTAAGTCGCACCATGCCGATAAGTCGTTCCACATGGATGCACATGTCGGCCACCTTGCGTGTGTTTCCCACATCGATGGCCGACTGTTGCTTGCGCAATCGTACGAATGCTGGTAACACGACTCGTTTTGAAATTTAGGTGAAACCGCTCTATAGATAATTGTATTTAAGATCTAGATGGTTTTTGAGAACATTATACTGTTACGGTATCACACTAAAAGTTAAAATAACACCTTATTGACCATTTGCGGGTAGGAATAATACAGCATTTCGGATACAACGAAAATTCATCAGGTTTAATCGATTACACCCAATGGCGTGTACTTGTATAATTAATTAGTTAGTAAAAGGCTGAACCAACAAACCGTTGTGTAAGCCATGGTTGGTCTTTTACAAAACTAGCCGTGGTGGTGTGATTATTTGGAATATGTGTTTGTTGCGTAAGTACGCTGTTAAGTTCGTGTTTATTGTGTTATTTCGTATAGGGGTTAAATCTTGGACAGGTATTTGGCCAGGTTTTTGTACTGAGAATTTGGCCAGGTTCGTATTGATTGATAATGGGGTATTTATAGAAGATAGCCTGTAAATACCTACCTCAAATATTACTGCGTTACCTTTGCCTCTGGTATTTCACGATATGGCGAACACGACAACCCACATATATAGTTCGCTCGGTTGGCTACAGCAGTGTCTGGGGTGGCAGAGAGATGACGAAATGGTTGTACCCCCCACTGTATTTACTGCATATATACTCTACTGCGTTAACAAGCATTAACGTAAAATAATCAATTTCCCGAGACGCATGTGGTGAAAGGCTCGATATAGGACCCAAAATATTACCAGAGTGCAGTTGGTAAACTTGGCGGTGACGCAGTGAATGGCCGACCGGAAGAGAAAGAATGAATATAGTATATAGTAGTTGCCGCGTAGAGTGGCAAAAGTGAAAGCATAAGAATTGGGCGCGTGCGCTTCTCCCGAGTAATAACGTAAGTAGGATTTAGTTAGATTTTCCGGTTTATGCATCATAAGCTGATATTAGCGAGATATCAATAACGAACTGCTCGAGCACTCCGCAAATATTCGCGCCAGGCGCGTAATGAATTAAACACGCTTATATTCACAATTTAATTAGTGCATCGGTTATGCGGGTTGGGTACAGTGAAGAGGGTGGGTTGAAGCACTCAAGACGCCCTCGTAGCTCGATGATCTACGTTACACGGATGATAGCACGCTCCCCAACATCCACATACGTCCAATATAACCTGAGTCGATTTCGTGATGATAAAATTATTAATACACTCCTCTCTCGGGAGATAAAACGTAATGAGCAACATTTTGGCAACGCGGCTCTAGACTCTTTATTCAAAGAGAACTCGCAGTTTGCATAAGAAAAACCTCACCAAAATTTACCTGCATGATTACATTTCTTACAAGACCTCTGTTAATAAACATAATTACATTCTCCCCATTAGACTCACTCACCTATATTGAAGACTAGTACAATTCATACGGCCAGACCGACTTACCGATGTCCTTCTGAATGTACTTTATTGACGACCATCGTCTTAATTCTACCCTAGTTCAGTTGAAAAACTAATGTTTGCAAGTGGGTCGGGTCGCTATTAGAGATTCAATATCATTGCTCGACGTATTCAACCGACAAACATTGACAAGAGCGGCAGTGTTTAAGATTCGACATCATTACTCGACCTATTCATCAGACAGGCATCAACAAGAAGGCCACCGTTTGAGATTTGACATAATTAATCGACCTCTTCAACAGACAGGCATCAACAAGGGGGCCACTGTGTGAGATGTAACATTATTAATCGACCTCTTCAACAGACAGGCATCAACAGGGAGGCCACTGTGTGAGATGTAACATTATTAATCGACCTCTTCAACAGACAGGCATCAACAAGAAGGCCACTGTTTGAGATTTAACATTATTAATCGACCTCTTCAACAGACAGGCATCAACAAGGAGGCCACTGTTTGAGATTTAACATTATTAATCAACCTCTTCAACAGACAGGCATCAACATGGAGGCCACTGTTTGAGATGTAACATTATTAATCGACCTCTTCAACAGACAGGCATCAACAAGGAGGCCATTGTTTGAGATTCAATGTCATTACAACACAGGCTGCAAAAGGTACAAAATACTGCCTAAAATTGCATAATGAGGATTGTATTGTTGCAAGCGGTTCCTACTTGTACATTATATAATACATTAGGTATGAAACATCCAAAACCCCATCCGTAATTTCTCGGACGAGAATGTTGAATAAAGACGCGGTTTGGGGGGGGGGGAATATACGACAAATGCGGCATTCTGATCATACAACAGTAGTTAGATTATAACCATCGATGGTAATAAATGTGTCATCTATCAGGGTTGTTCGCTTCGTGGAGAACGTGGCGAATGGATTGCTGTTTAGACAGGAGCCAAGTTGATTTATCAGGCCATAATATGCACTCTCGTGGTGAGATTGACGATAATCCCATTGAACGTTTACACTAAACAACTCCTCGACATACATCAGGAGTTTTATTTGGACGAAACCTCGTTCTCTCTTCCCCTTACTATATTGTTTCGTTAATTGGTCGGCTCTCCGCGGAATGGGAATCTGCTCTAGGAAGCGCACCTCGGCGCGTGTTACGTGATCCAAATTCTGGATCTCGCCTCCATTCGAGGCGCCAATTACAGAGATTGATGGATACGGATAAATAACAAGGTAACTTCGCGGATGCCTCTCCCGCCCATAAGTAATACATAGTACACACGTTAACGAAATGTGCGCTCTGTTGTATGAGTAGAAAGGTTATTGAAGTGGGTATGAAGTTATATACTACATAATTAAAATTTTATTTTGGTTGGTGTGATTTTCTCAATCTGACCCACGTCAGTGACCCAAATGTGGCATGTGTCGATACATGCAAAGTATACGTAATTTTCGATAGACGACGTCCATAATTATCGATACATC
>WURV02214386.1:10427-25776 GCA_011762755.2 Epimenia babai
TAAAGTTTACATGCTACACACGTAATTGTCGATACATCTAAAGTTTACATGCTACACACGTAATTGTCGATACATCTAAAGTTTACATGCTACACACGTAATTGTCGATACATCTGAAGTTTACATGCTACACACGTAATTGTCGATACATCTGAAGAATACATTATTTTCGATACACGTGGAGTATTCATAACAGATGATTCGTGTGAAGTATACATAGTTATCGATACGGAGTATTCAGGATTGTCGACACATGCAAAGCATACATTATAATCACAATATGTGAAGTATACATCATTGTTAATAAATGTCTAGTATACATAATTGTTGATAAATGTTAAATACATAACTGTCTATACATACATGTGCAGTACGTTATTTTCGATGCTCACGATCGCCCTTGTACACGTCAGTAGATGCGTGGCACTTTTTTCCTGAAAATCACCCAAACCGCCCAGCGCGCAGCTTTTGTAAACCACGGACGAATGTAGACTTGCACGTGTCAATTTAATATTAATGGGCCGATTGCGTTTAATACTATTAGCTGTCACCCATTATATATTCCTTGATGCACCAATGCCCTAGATCCAAATAAAACGCTCTTGTGTTTCACGACCGCGTTTCTGGACGAGCGCAAAAAGTGCGCGTAACATTCATGGCGGAGGCGACTAAAACACAGATCGTCAGACTTAATATTTCGTGCGCAAATCGCGTGCTGTATACATCGTACATTAGCGACGAATGCCATTGTCACAGACACGGCATTTAAGCCAACTGGCAACTTATCAAGCAAGACAATAATTTGTTTAATAGTGCTTATTTAATAGTAGTTCAATAGAGTTTTAACGCGATGCTGATGTTGCCATTATAACATCGCCACGTACCGTAAATGCATTTACAAATAACCCCCATTGTCATCCCATTCCTATAGTGGTTTCAGAAGAGTTTGTCGTGCATTGAGCAATTTTAGGATGCCAATGCCAAATTATGCGTTTTAACGTGCGAACCCTCCGACGTTCGACTCAATTATACAGCTCTGTGTGGCTCGCGTTATGCGACAATACCCACCCACGGCCAGTGTCGCGAAAAAGCGCACTACCCATCGACATTTTGAACGATCAATTTTCGTGGTCACTTTATCATCGCGGGACACTTATTGGGCTATTAGTGGCGCCGGTCAAACGGCACTGCTTTCAGAGGATGATGGTGAAGCGACGCTGAAGTACATACGGTAGTAATATGTTCTTCGATAATTCCATTTAATACACGGTACCGTACGCGTTTAATAAATGAATCATATGAAGTTATTTCACACAGAATTTACATCGCCGAAGTGATGATTAGTGGGAAACTGCCGAGAGCAAAATACACAGCTTTCATAAAGCCAGCGTTTCGCTTACAAATAATTTGGTGCATAAAATAAAATGAAATTTATTTTTGAATAAATTGTACTTATTAGCTTAGCTGTAAAAACACACTTTACATGAAACAATAGCCTAACGGTCTAAGACTATACTGTAATTACTTAACTTTTATAAAATTAATACCTAACAGTATACAGGTAATAGCCTACGCGTCAATGTTAGATACAATTATGTACATTTACAGTGAGCACGAAACAGATAACGATGTAGAATAATACTGTGGAAAGTGGGAAAATATCGAAGAGGAAATCATATGTATTATTTACCACGGAATAATTGCGAGATTAGTATCTCGATTCACGGGACACAACCTAATTTTCTTGACTGACCTTAGTTCAAATAATGACGTGTTGCGGGAAGGTGTTGCGTTGCGTTAAATTGTGACTCGTGGATTAACACGGTCGTGCTTTTACTAATGCGCTCATGGCGATCTAGGAAATGGCTGCCTCTGCTATTTAGCGACAATATGATTTTAAGTGACATTCGGTCTGCCCCATCGAACGCGATTATAGGCAGTGTGGTCACGCGTAAAGACATAAACGCACTTTATATGCAACTTAAGCCGGCGTGATGCTCGAATATCTCGAGATTCCTGCATTAGTAATGTAATCCGCAGTCGACGGCTTTGCCTGATTTCATGTGGCGATCCCTATACATGGATGCATGTATATCTTCGAACGACATGTCTGGGAAAAAAATCTAATTAATCACTCGTCAAAACCAGACCCGCACTGCACACACGCACGCACACACACCTTGCCTCGGGCGGTCAACGTGGTTCTCGTTTCTGACTCCCTATCGAATCAACACGATGACCGCATTCATTTATACATATGCTGTACATTACTGCCACTCTATCTAATCTACGATCAATAGTGTTTCATGAATAATTACACGAATGCCAAAAATTATATATTATGCTTTACTATGATTGCCAAGCTAACGAGAAAAATATTGCATGCAAATTTAATTTGACAGTAGAAGTCACCCCTCAGCTCGTTGTTTCAATGCAATAGAGCTGCCCCACGTTGATATAATGTAAAATCATACATTGCACCAATGAATTTTGCCTATATAGTTGCGCATTCTTGAGGTACAATATGGCCGCAAGCAATGTTCTCTTTATAGATGCAGAAACTGCGGATATAGTATAAAGATGCCGCAGTGTACACTAACTATATCCTAAGAACTGTATGCTTATGACCCGTAGCAGCATTAGTTGGCCAAACATCTAGCAGCCTGCAAAAAGCAATGCACAACCATCGAAAGGACATCAGACACAAAAACCTCTTCAAACTAGCATTTTTCAACATCATTTCATTTTAAGAAGTTGACTAATTTATGCAGAGATCACCTGATGATGAGTAAAATGTATGAGCATAGCTTAATCTCTTATATGGACGAAACTGAAAAATGAAACACATCCTCGATCCGAGCACGTACTTTACTTAGCCGAAATGTATACGTTCGGAACGATCCGGGAAATTATGTTGCCCCTTTTGATGAGGGAAGGATACTCGATGAATTAAAAATATTATTGCACGGTCGTACAGCTCCTGCCACCCTACTGACTTCGACACAGCATAAAATTATATGATAATGACGATGGCGATTACGATTGGACTCGCGTCTTAGCCAGCGTGAAGACTGATATAAACATTGAAAAACCGTTTCGAGGCAAACGAACTTCGTCCTGCGAACTTCGTCCTGGGAAAAGGTAGTTTTCGCGACTTTTAGCAAGCGTGATGTTTTAAATGTACTGTAGTCTAACACCTAAAATTATCCAACCAATGTACCAATACCGATTTCATTGCGCAACCGACCAGCGTTACGTTATCCTCTTTGCAATAATTGCTAGCGCTGTCGTCCATTCACAGCTCTGTCCTATACATTACATCCCGACCCATCAATCAACGTCTAGTCTTCGCTAAAGATCGAGCCAGGGGTCTTTACCCAATACCCAACTGATTAAACCAATATCAAACGACATGAATATTTAACGATCAAGTCGTCCTGCGTACACAAATCATCGCGGTAAGACTGCGACAGAAAAAGCGCACCCGTGATACCAAGAAACCCATGATAGCAATTAAATTTCTTTACGCGATCATCTAATGCCAGAGGATTCAAGAACACAGCGCTTAACAACGAAATATAAACAGAATCGTGCGATTGTATTGGTTTGTCGATATCAATTTGCGTATATTGAAATGTTAATTGGGTCGTCGATAACCGGCGCGACCAAGGATTAGAGGCCGACACACAGTAACAGCCCGACCCAAGATAACAGTCCAACACACGATAACGGCTTGGTCCATGATTGCAGTCCGTTCCACGATAACAGCACAGACTAACCTATGATGACATACCGACGCACGATCGCAGCCTGAACCAAGATAACAGCCCGACCAAAGATAACAGCCCAACACACGATAACGGCTTGGTCCATGATTACAGTCTGTTCCACGATAACAGCACAGCCTAACCCATGACGACCACACCGACGCACGATCGTAGCCTGAACCTAGATAACAGCCCAACAACACGATTGGTCCATGATTACAGTCTGTTCCACGATAACAGCACAGCCTAACCCATGACGACACACCGACGCACGATCGCAGCCTGAACCAAGATAACAGCCCGACCCAATGCTCCCACGGTGTCCGTAATACGTCTCAGCAGCCAGCCATCTATCGAGTAAATAGGCTATGTTTGATGTCACTTGATCAGGCTACTCTATTTAATGAGAGCTGTTCCATCGCAATAAACACTTGACGGGGCCAGCAATTATCCCCTTAAAGCTGTAACAGTCTACGAGACCTGCGCGATATGACGCGGTTTCTGTAATACGACAGATTACAAAGTAAATATACCACCGATGTGACTCCGATTTTTAATTAGCAACGAAATTCCCTACGCGAATGACGAATGCTTTGGTAAATCTAACTTGGTCGATTAGTTCAATAGTGAAGAATGCGTGTGCCAACCACATTTAGGGGCGGCAGGTAGCGTGGCGGTTAAATATTTAATAGATAAATAATATATAATATCAAATAATATTAAATAATAAGCTTTATTATTATCATTATTATTTGTGGTGGAATCTAGACGCTACACTACACTCCTTGATGTTTTCGCATGCGTTCTCCCTTGGTATTATATATATACCAATATATTTTTTTCTGTATATTTTGTATTGAATAAAAACCTTTGATTTGATTTGATTTGATTTGATTTGGCATCTCGTTTCCATTCCCTTTGCCGGACCATGATACTCAGTGAGTCCCCACTCCTAGTTATTGCGCCCGATGGAGGATACAGAAGCTTGTAATTATAATAACCTTCGGTAGTCAATAAGGCGTTAATTTTAATTTTATTTTTCGCATTATCCGATATGGCTAACATGCAACCCACATCTCTATATTTTATTGTTGACCGTTTCCACCTTTATGGCGAGACATATTCAAGTCAATATAGAAAAGATAACAACATACAGTATCTCTACTTCTGTATACTCTACCGCTCCTGATGACAAAATATTTGTAGTTCTCACCTTTTTGTCAATCATTTTGTCTCTTAAAAACTCACATTGTGCTATTTTACTCTCTCCGGTAGCCAACTACATATTTTTGTCGTCATTTCCGAGAACATTACGACTGTAGGCCTATCACAAAAATCGCTTTCCATATTATCTTACTGTATGTATTGTACTGGATTTTTTGGTATTGTACAGAATATGATCTTCAATAATGTAGGCAGACAAGTAGACTTGATATGATATTACAGACATGCACGTAGGTTATTCGCAATGTTTACTCATCTCAAGTGTGTTTGACAGCTAAGCTAGTAAGTACACATTAATCAATTATATTTCTTTTTATTTCTCCTGTTGTTAACTAACTGATTTTGTGACATACGATAACATATTTTTCAGGATACGGACGTAAAAATAAGACAATCCCTTATTTCAACGAGACACAAACCAACCGAACTTTTCACGTCGGTGAAGTCGCCATGTTTACGTGTTCCATTGAAAATCTCGGTCCGAGAACAGTAAGTATTGATTGAGTGAATATTCTTTCTTTGGTGACTATTAGTTCAAGTGTTTACATTAATAAACGTTAAGTACCGTGTCTGGTCGGAAATTTACTCTACGAACAAATTTCCGAGCTTTTTGCGGTCTTTCTTTCAAGTGTCTATTACTGTTTTCTTCACAGCCTGCCGACACAACGACTATAGTCGCTAGCTAGTATGATGCTATATCCATGCGATGCCAAATATTATCGTGCGTGACTGACGGAAACAACCGGCGGCTAATAACAAAAGCGATGATTACTGTGGGTTCCATCGACAGGAGCCGTCTGTCATTATTACGGCGGTCTTGATTGGACGGCGATGTTTACTGATTTGCGACACGCGCGTCCGCGCTACCTCTCGAGGTCGGAAATCACTAATTCGATGTTTCCGTTTAATTACCTTGCGTACACACTTCTCGAGTAGTCATAAAAATGGTGTGAACAAAATACATAAACGCACGATCGTACACGTTTGATTTATTGTCGATCTCGGCCCATCCCAAATTATATCAAACGAAAGGTTATATCCATATAGAGACTAGTGACGATTCAGTGATACTATTAAATATCAACGTTGACGTTGGATAAGATATAAGGCGACCTAATGATACACCTTCCAAGTTCGCACTATGTCAAGCCAAAAACAATCGTATAAATGAGGTCAGGATGAAACTTTTGGCTCAAACAAGCGAATAGTAACTTAAAAGACACTTCAGTCAATTTAAGGATCGAGGAAACGTGGAAGTAAAAAGCAATGTGACGTGAAATTGAAAAATAAAATGACTTAATTACTACAAAACTCTCACAGAACACAAGAATTTCACCGTGAGATACACGGTAAAGGAAGCAGCTATCATGTACAGAAACAACGTATACGTTCTTTCATTATTATATGCATGCTTCGTTCATTGTTTAAATAGGCATTGCTATTTTTTAGAAACGGCAGTTTGATGTTAGTCGCTATATTCAATGACCCAAAATATAGACAGAGATCCCGAAATATCTAAAATGCGAAATGGTAAAGAAAACAGAGAAAGATGGGGAGTCTAGAAACGAAATTTAAGGGTAACCTTTTGAGACGAATTGGGCTTAATTTGTTAACAAGCTGCTATCCCACCAGCCTGATGAAGCAAATTACCTAAATGCGGAATTTCGTTTATGAATAAACTCTATTAGTCTGAAAAGGTCTTATCTTACCTTACTAAAACCATAATGGTTCAACTTAATTATTAATAAATTTGTCATTTTAATTTTAGTCATACTACTGTCAAGCGAGTATCAGATCCCCTCACCCCACCCCGCTCTAATATCACTCGCGGTGCAACAGTTGATCGGCTACATTATAGCCGGTTCACATACAAATTAATACGATAGGAATGTCGTATAAATTTTATCTCATTTTTCTATATGCCGAATCGATAGATCATAGAATTCTTCAACGTAAATGCAAGGCAAAAAAAACTTAAGTGGTGAGGAGCTTCTTACGGGGCATGCTTTTTTGGTGTAAAGAAGTGCGAAAAGTATGCCAGAGCGCCGCCAAAACCATTATCCTCTTGAAAACTGACGATTTATAATGTAAAAGGCTGTTGCTGTCTGTAAGAGAACTTTATATATATATATATATATATATATATATCCATGGTCGCCATAGAATACCCGTCAGTCCGTGTTATTTAGGTTTTTGATACGAAATCACCAGTATCGACGTGACCGGTTTAGCGTTATCAGTAAAACGTCCTGCTTTTGCGTTATACCGACAGCATTCGCGCAACATGGCTGAGTGAAACATACGCAATAAATGGCCATTTCGCGGAAATACCTCTACAGTCATATGCAATTTATTATAAAGATTCTAGTGTCTGGTACTAGCGGCTAATTTCACGCGTTGATTGCACCCACTATTCACCTTTGTTTCTGTGCATAAAGGCATTCTTCGACAAAAATACACGAGAAAGCATTACCAGACGCGTGTTTCTCTGCGGGACACGGCGTAAAAATACTTCTGATTCGCTTAATGAGAACAACAGAACGGAGAAAACAGCCGCTCTACTAAATATTGAATTTTGAACACGTTAACGTTGTTTTAAGAATAATCCTATCACTAATAAAATAGTCCGTGAGTTTTGGTATAAAAATCCGTCATTGTGGTTTTTAGGCTACTAACGCATTTTTTTCTGTATGCGACATTCGTCGTTAATTAACAGCACACTTATAATACTGCAATCGAATTTACGCGCGAGACTAGGAATTGTCAAGTCTGATGAAAACCTCCGCCTGATCTAATTCAACCATCCACATTTAGAAGGTAAAATGCCATAAACGGCGACAAAGCTATCGTCCACAGTCCGGTAGACTGATCGATTGGGAGTAGATCGACATTCGAATCCGGTTTAACAGCAACATTAGATTCTGGACGGTCGGTCCCGACGCACATCGTGCCATGTGGGTCAGCGCTTATCCGAGTTGGGGCAGTCAATGCTCGTGGCTTGGTGAATCTTATTAGTAGGTCGTATGATTGATTGTAGAAACTTCGTTGTCTTGTAACAAATCAACGCGTCCACGAAGTGTTGGTTTCTCCGATAACGCTTTCAAGCCCGTCAACTGATCGAATTCTGTGTGCTTTTTGTGGAAAATCAGCATTTGTTAATCGATGGTAAGGTTTTTGTTCACAAAACTAAAACGAATACGATATGTTTACCGTCAGTAAGATAAAGTTTAAATGGATAGTCTGCAGATCTCGGCGGTTTCGTAACTGTTACTTTGTAATACGATGAAGAAACCCCGAGAGAACCTTCGCTAAAAGCAAATAAAAATATATGAGATATTTCAAAGCTGCATGAATAGCGATCAATAAAACAAGGTTCAGGACTACGCATACTTATCGATAAATCGATTGTCAGTACAAGACGAAAATTAGCCAGACAAGATTGCAATAGTTGCCATACAGTGTCGAGATTTATAATACTGACAGTGACATTTGACGCGTGTGATATTAATGCAGTAATAAGCTAGACATCGGCCTACATCCATCTCAGGATTATATCGTTTGTGTGACTTATTACGTTGTGCTAGCACAATGTGTTGCTTACACTAAGCGAAATGACATGGCTCTTAATGCGTGTTCGTCAATAATAATAATTATTCTACTAGGTGGATCGAGCTCAAAAGAAGACAGGCTTATAGCGATTAATCAAAAGTGTCAAAAACAAGGAGGCAAAACGCCAGGCGATTTGTTGACAATACACAATAGAAAAAACTACCAGTGAACAATTCCAAAGATTACGCATCAATAAACATTGTTATTTTCTACGCGTCTATCAACAATTGTCACGCACTGCACAGTGCGAATTTATAATTGTAGGTGTCTTGGCGGAAAGCATCACAACCACAGCCCCTCACTATCGGAACGTTCATCTACACGCAGAATTTCGGCGTTTCCGTAAAACACGATGTCGACCGTCGTGTTTGGCGTCTTTTCATCGAAAATGTTCGTCGGAAACACAGCGGCGTGTATGAATGTCACGTCGGAACAGACAAAGGTCTCCGCAAATTGTTCATGCTCAGAGTTGTCGGTACGTCAATGTTCACGCTGGTGGTTTTAATGTCTCTATCGAAGTATTTTTATAGATATTTTGCATTGAAAAAAAGTATTCTATTCGACACAAAGACTAAGAACGTTTTTCATAGACCGTTTGTCAAGACCGTCTGTAGCCAATTCTGTATGCGGAAACACCGTAATTTTACAATAAAGCGTCTATTATTCTATCATATTCTGTCTAAAGGTGTGTGCGTATGTGCATACTACATACTCAAGACGGAAGAACGAACAAACTGGAAACGTTAGATGCGCGGATAGATGGACGGACGGATCGATACCTGTTGTTTCGGCCCATCTTCCATCTATAGTCATACTTAGACTTACATGGATAATTTAATGTACTAATATTCCGGGGGGGATCTTGCTATCAAAAGAGGTTTCAACGTGGTTCTCTAGAAGACGTGAATCAGCATACGGCCTTTCGTTGATAACAGTAGAAACCTATCTAATCATATCTAATCAACAGTCATATGTTTCTAACAAAACGTTAACAGATTTCTTAGGCGTTTGTAGATTTGGAAGCAGGACATGACAATATGTAATGGTTTTCATCTCTGAGTGATACACTACTGAGAACACAAGATAAGAATGGCAATTTCTACCAGCTCGCTTCGTCGAGCGACGAACCCCATACAGTATGTTGGATTTAAAGGCACCTCCCATTTCTGCTGAGGGCGTTGGTATGACATGGCGCATATAAGTATTCATTCTATTATATTGCTTACAGAGGTATTGAAATAACTTAATTGGGTGTAGGTCGATACACCTCACCATCGTGTGATTATAAAGTAATTACAAGACCCATCATCCCTCAAAATATATATTATATATATATAGATTTCAACAATTATGACCTTTTACTTTTATGTCTATTAATTTTCCTTTTATGTTTGGCTTTTACTTTTAGAATGATACCTTGATTCATACATACATGTATTCAATTTCACGTTGCAGGTCCAGACAAGACCAGTTTTTCTAAATTAGAAGGTAGGTTTGTGTTTAAGTGTAAAAGTGCAGGAATAAGCACGATGGCCTTTGCTACGACTAAACTGTATCTTGTCCTCTCCTTTTCCTCTTTTTGTCCAAAGGTTATTGTTTTCACATTGATATCTTTTGTTGATTGTGAAGAAATAATTTTAATACATATCATATTTGGTGGATCTTTATATATACCGCGTTAGAAAAGGCTTCGCATGAATTTGTGAACGCTAAACCACGTGCTATGTCATCCTCTTGCTCAGTGGAAAGTGGGTAATTTTATAGTGCAATACTATGTGATTTTCTTATATTGTGTGTTTTTCGTGTTTTTCTAATCTGTGCTGTAATATTTTTAGTTATATTTTCTTTATATGTGATCTTAATGTATATACCTATTTTACTTATAATTTATTCATGGAATACCGAGTTCGATTTTGAACCGTATTCCTTGTGTTTCTAGTTAATCGTAGCAACCATAAATTTGTAAAGTGTCTTTTATAGCCATGTGTTAAAAGGGCACTATAAATCAATAAAATTTCATTTCATCATATTCAACAATGAACCGTACCCGCACTATCGGAGTTTCTCGAATTGGCAGATCAAATTTCATTAATATCCTGCAGACACTCCGCACACATTCCCATCGTAAAAACGAGCACTAGCTATTAAATCGGAAACGACATTTCAGTTTTATAGATTATGTCGGTATTCCGCGTGATGAGATTGACTTTTTAATTAGGCGACAATCTTTCAGCTTTCTCGACTGCATTGGATAAATCGATTTAATTAATTTTGACGTTGAATCGATGTTTTGCCTCGACGCAAGCCACCGAAATGACTTCCAGCTACACAAATTCCGCTAAAAGGAGTAAATAACAGAAATTACTATATCGCCCAACGTCGCAAAATCGTTAAATCACATAACTGATGTTATTTCTTCTTCTTAGCCAGCTCTATTGAAGATTAGTTGTTTCCTGCTCACGTACGTACCAATGAGCGCTGACAGTTCCATTAATGCCGACCTATTACTTAACTACTTTGCAGCATCTTGTATATAATCTATTGGCCGATGCGATAATAAACACTACACCAATACACTATCGATAACGCCGGACCACCAACAGTGATAAAATACCAAACGCGAAATTGGTCCGATAGCGATAGCGGCGGTGTCTGCGTAATGCTACGGTATTTTACTTGCGCAGTCGACGTACCTATAGTTTCAACTTGGAAAATACTACCATGTCTTTTCTATTGCGTCATTCTTTTAAGAGAAATCGGTGACCTTTATGATGGAACTTTTGATAGTTTTCCTCGACCCGTATAAATAAACTGCGAAGCTAGAATTATTCGAATGGCAAAGGTTGACTGGGCATGAATGAATTATTGGTAGGGTAACGATCATACCACAAGCACTGCGAGATAGGACACAAATCACGCAGCGTGGGTTTTAGAAAGTGTATCAGCGATCATTTTGTGTCTGAAGAGTGGATGTAAAGAATTGCTTTCTACCTGAAAATATTAGTCGTTATATTTTTCAGTAGCGGTGTAATGTTCCGTTACTTCTCTCATTCGTAAGGGCTTTGGATGCAATTAATTATTGTATACACCACCTCTACAGGGTGGTATATTGCGAATCCATTATAGTATTCCAATATATATACTTATAATAAAAAATTGGAATATATGATGTATTTAATTTTTCATGAAAATTAAGTAAAACTTATATAAATGAACATACAATAACATGAACGAACAATGTAAAACAAATATTTCCTTTTCAGTTATTACAGAATTAAACCTATTATGTTTTATTTCCAAGATACGCAGTATCTAGAAAACTAGTCAGAGAATAGAAAAAGTAGAAAATGTTAGAAATATATTTTTCTACATCAGAGAAGGCAGTATAACCTCCTCGGGAGTAAGTCACAGTATTAAAGCGCCTTCTCATAGTCTCAAGTAGCCTTGAACAGATGAGTTTCCCAATTTGGATAGCTAGCTCGTGTTGATATCGCTACCTGTAGTATCTTAAACGTCTTCTATCGAAGTAAAATCTAGAGAACGTGCAGACCAATTTACTATCTCGATCCCGTGATGCTTGTATATACGGTATTACGTATTAGCTAGAGAGGCAATGTGTGGATGGACATTATCGTCCATCAGGATGAAATAATCGCCTGCACGTTCCGCAATTGGTCTTACAAATTGATCGTTTATCTCTGTACATCTGTACATGAGACCAGTAATGACTTTTCTCGGAACCATAGAGATCTGTACGTCCGTGTGCGCTGATTCTGCCTAGAAAGTCCAGGCAATTTCGACTTATCTGCGAACAAAACATTCGCCCACTGTCCAATTTCGTTATTATCTACATCATTTTACCCCGATTTTACGATGATCGGCCGTCAAGCCTGGTGCAACCGCATGGGGACTGTCTGGGTTCAAAGAGTGACTGCAGTGGCATTTTGCGGGTTTCACTGGCGCATTGTCGCATTTGCAATTGGGTCTCATGAAGAAGTCACGACGACATATCTGAGCGAGTGTTGTAAATCGCTGCCGATTACCGTGTTAGCGATATGCATAACCCGTCCCTTCGTAACGATGTACGATTCCTGATACCACACTTTGGCTCGAAATAAAATTTTGAGTAACTCTTTTTGAGAACGACCATCCTCGAGCGGGTCGATCCCTTTGTGCATGCGCACGTATTTTAATAGTAAGTAAACTAAGTATAACTTAACTTAGAAGACAAGTTGTATGTTGAGTTGACTTAGATTAAAAACTTAAGATGCGTACATGTGTACGTACATAATTCGGTTGGTGACAAACACGTATCGCATACGAGCAACTAGATGAACTAGCTCGACTAATTCTGCATGTGCTTTCCTTATAAATACTACTGGGAAAGGTCGTTTATGCATGCCACCATTATTTACACGATTGACCTTTACGAGAAATCCATTCTGTTATAGACCACCATCTGCCAACAATCTGCGCTACTGTTGCGATGAATGATTAAACTAATTCTAATCATTAAACGCGCGGGACATTTGCGACTACAACATGCTTCCGTTATTACTAAAGGGTTGAGAAGAATCGTGATTTTTGCATTGGAAATTATAGAGGCGTTCTAGGAAATGAGACGCAAACAAATACAAACAAAAACCGTATTTTCTCTTTGTTTGCAACGTTACCTCTATTATTTAAAGTTTACGCATGTTGAATAATATTAATTTTTGTTGCATCTTCAAAGGTTTTGTCTACACTACTTCTTCTCTCCCCTGTCAGTATAAGCGGTCTATATTAGTTAGGACTACTCTTCATCCTTTCGTTCTATGCAGTTGAAATGTGTTTGTTGCAGATGTGCCTTTAATTCAGTCGGAAGCCAGTAAGTATTAGTACATTCATATCGGTATATTTCACTGTACATTTGATATAAAAATCACAGACATAGTACCGTACAATAGATATACCAGAAAAAAGTAAATATACCACAATAGTTCGTTTGTAAACAATACTACATCCGGCCCTACACGATGCGATCGTAGCAGGTTGGTAGTAAGTTTGGAAGTGTGTAGCCGCACGTTAATGCGTGCGTTGTCTTCGTCTCCAACATTTTTGTTCCCGAAACCCCGTGTTATAAAAGGAGCACCAGTTGCTACTAGATCAAAATTGCAAATTTTATTGAAACACGATCTTTCGCATTCGCAAGAATAATCGAAGCCTCGTTTCTTCCAGATTTTTATTTGTTTTTGATAGTGCTACCATATTTTTGTTTCATTTATCCATTGGAACGCACATATATAATCATCTACTTTGTATGTTAAGATGCACTAAATTAGATTGACGTCAGGCAGCCCTGTTTGTTGGCATGCAGCTGTACGGATTAACGGAACGGAGCTGGTCGAAATCGGACAGCCTATACAACTTGTATGTACCGCTACTGGATCAACGGCAGCGCCACACGGCGTTGAGTGGTTCCACGAGGGCGAGAGGATCAACCCTAATGTAATGGGTAACCGCTACGTTACGAAATACAGGTTAGTTATAAATAACAGATGTCCACATTAGATAAAACAAACTCCCATCGGCAACGTCAACAGACCTTCGTAAATTACATGACACAGTAATGTAAACAAGTGACACAAGTAAATTACAATCCCAGTTAAAAACCTATCTATTTAGCAGAAAATTTAATTAACTCATGCCATTAACTCATTTTATTTACATATATTTACATATATATTATTCGTATTTATTCCGTTATAATGCGATATTACAATATTTCATCCATACATTGCATGTGGGATTTCCCCTCTCCATGATTGAATGTTTCTCCTAACATTCTATGTGTATCAGTATATATTTTCTTATCGATTTTATGTTTTTATGTATAGGCCTACATGTGTATTTATATTTCTAGATTCTAAGGTATATAGTGTATCGTAGTCTACTGTTTGTATTAATTATTGTAAAGTGTCTTCTGTCGTACTTTAGTGTTAGCAAGGAGCACTATAAAATATATGTATTATTTGTTGTTATTATTATTATAACGCGTATGGTCTAATCAAAAATATTACAAGGTATTTATGTAAGAATGGGCTGATTACCAAGGTTATCGTTTTCTGGGCCATTCTAGGCTCTTTACCAAGCTAGTTTACAAATTGCTTGGTCCCATTCATAATGGTGGGAGAAAGACATACTGTGAAAAACCCTGCGAGCCTGGGCCTACAATTGACCTTTTTCCATTCACTTCACTGGTTCCAAACATCTACGTGCGGGCCACATGTGTCGCACACTCCGCTAAGTCTATGAGAGTTAATGGTTATTTACAGTGGAATCAAGACATAGCAAAGAGGTAAGCGACATAGAGACACGTCCATGGAGCATGCGAGACACAGCCACGTCAGAGGAAAAGCTGTAACAGTGCCATACTGCAAGGGCTACCCAAACCCTAATGGGCGGCACTAAGGTTTAAGGCGTTTTCTTCCCGACAAACGGTAGTATACTAGTTAGAGAGGGAATTGTACTAGGGATCCAAAGTCAAACGCTCTAACCACTACGCTAATTCCCCCCTCCTCCTTCGGGATTGAAAGGTAAACCTTGATACATTTATGTAATGTAATGCAATGCAATTTAATTTAATTAATTTATTTATTATTTAAGTACTTAACTCACTCACTTATCAAGTCATTCTTCTTCTTCTTCTTTTCGGCTGCTCCCTATTCGGGGTCGCCACAGCGCGTCACCGTTCTCCATCTTCTCCGGTC
>WURV02214387.1:0-10805 GCA_011762755.2 Epimenia babai
GGTAAAGCGCGCTCATCTCACCGGTTTTTTCAAATAGGCACGGGGGCAAAAAGCGATCGCTGGCGATGGCTGCCTCAAAGGGGGCATTGGCGAAGGCTTGCCGGGCGGCGAAGAGAGCATCAGCTGCTTGCTGTGGGTGTACCACTTGCTGAGCGTCGGCTGCTTTGAATGGCAGGTGGAGCCGCAGCTGCTGCAAACGGGGGGCAACCTGACTCAGACCTTCGATGATGGGCACCAACTGGGGCAGGGTCGGCCGAGTGAGGGGAATGCTTGCTTCAAACTCCAGCTCACCGGCGTTGAGGGATTTCAAACAGTCGAGAGTGCGTGCAAATCCGCCCGGATCTTGCGTGACTTCATCGCACCCCTGGCCCCAGCCCGGCAGGTGAACCCGCACGGCGCTCAGACCCGCTTGGGCCAGTTGAGAAAGGCGCTGGGTCGTGAGCAGCGCGCCGTTGGTTTCCAAAACGCAGCGCTTCGCTCCGAGCGCTTTGGCCTTGGCTACAAGTTTCGGCAGGTCCCGCCGCAGGGTGGGCTCACCGCCGGTGAAAATCACTTCCTGCGTGGCCTGTCCCAACTGTTCGGCCATGCGCCCCAGCACCCCCCGCACCAGAGAGGGCTGCTCGTGTGGCTTTCTGTAATGGCAAAATCTGCAGCGCTGATTGCAGGTTTCGTTCGTGATGACTCGAAGGGAGCGCATGATAGACGCCGGCTGCGGGAAAAAACCTAGGGGCTATTCGTAGCGCTGGGAGCCAAGCAGATCAAAGAGCGCCGCAAGGTGCTCCTGCCCGCGGTGGTCAAAGCGAATGCCTGCGCGATGGCCCCACTTGCCGTCTTTCACCTCGGCGCTCCAGCGCACTTGGCCGTGGAGGGGCAGCGGGTCCCACAGGGTTGGCGCACTAATATCCATCAATACCCGTGAGCCAGGAGCGAGGGCATCGCGCATTGCTACACCTGCGCCCACGAGGCTGAGGTCGAGGACTTGCACAGGGGTGCGAAACTGGGTGCCTTCCCCCTGCAAAGTTGCGCTGAGCGCAAGCTGGATCCGGGGATGGCGGCGAAAGTAGCTCTTTGAGGTCATGGGTCGTTGGGCCGGGCGAGGGGAGCGTCAGTGTCCCAGATTTGCCTAGCAATGCCCAGAGCCTACCGGGCTGAGAATGGTCTCTTCTGACGCCTGCCTGCTCGGCCCGCCTGCACAAAGCTTTGGGTTTCCCCGCGCATTTAGTAGCATGGCAGCGCGCCTGGGGTGATCTGACCCCGTCGCGTCTACTTTTTTTCGCTTTGCGAGATGATGCATGTCCAACCAGGAAACCCGTAAGGACCCCCGCGCCAAAGTGCTAACGATGACGGTGCGTTACAAGAGCGCAACCGTTGACGAGTTCATTGAGCACCACTCCCATGACGTAAGCCGCGGCGGGATTTTCATTAAGACTTCCACACCTTTCCCACCGGGGACGCTGCTGAAGTTTGAGATTCGCATCGCCGAAGAGCAGCAGGTGCTGCAGGGCGTCGGCCGGGTTGTGTGGAAGCGCGATGCCGCCAGCGCCGCGAGCGACCTACCCGCCGGCATGGGGGTGAAGTTTATCAAGCTGGATGAGAAATCCAGGCAGACCATCGACCGCTTGGTCACGGCGAAGGGGGAGGACGAGCCTTCCAACTACGACGCCGAAGGGGGAGCGCGCAGCGATTCCAAGCCCAAGCAAGCCAAGGGGTCGATCCCGAAGGCTACCATGATGGGTTTGGGCGCCATTACCGTTCCCGGGGATGGTGAAGGAGCCTCCCAGGAGTCCAGCTTCTTCCCGAAGTCTGAAGGAGCGCCCAAGCAGCCGCCGCCCGAAGAGCGCACGGTGATGAAGCAGGCGTCGGAGCTCTTGCAGGAGGCCCTGAAAGATGTGGGCGGCTCCTTGCCGGAGATTTCCGAGAACCCACTGTTTGAGGGTGCTCCCAAGACGAAGATCGACGACGTGCCGGCAAAGGACGAAAAGCCCGAGCCCACGCCTACCCCGACGCCGGAGCCGGCCGCCGCGACGCCTACTCCCACGCCGGAGCCCGCAGCGTCGACGCCCGAGCCCACGCCTTCGCCCGAGCCGGCAGCCGCGACGCCTACGCCCACTCCGGAGCCTGCGGCGAAGGCTGAGCCGGAGCCAGAGCCCGAGCCCAAGAAAAAGGCCAAGAAGCCGGAAGAGGACGACGACGCGAAGGTGGCTGCTGCCGCCCCCGCTAGCCGGCCTCCCATGAGCAAGCGGCCTCGCTCCGTGCCCCCGCCCATGACGACGGACGACGACGACTCCGGCGGAGGCAAGGGCTTGCTGATCGCGGGCGTCTTGGCGGTGCTGGCTGTGGGCGCGTACTTCGCGTACACCGCCATGAACAAGCCCGCTGCCACTCCGCCGCCTGCGCCTAGCGCTCCTGCCAGTGCAACGGCAGAGCCAAGTGCCAGTGCGCCGGCGAGCGCCAGTTCCAGCGCTGAGCCCGCGGCCAGCGCGCCTGCAAGTGCCAGTGCCAGCGCGAGTGCTCCAGCTAGCGCCAGCGCGTCGGCCCCGCCGCCCGCCTCTGCGCCCCCGCCGCCGGCCACAACCACCGCCGCGCCCAAGCCTGCGGCCACGCCCAAGGCGCCGCCGCCCAAGCCCAAGGCACCGCCCAAGCCCAAGGCACCGCCCAAGCCCAAAAAGCCGCCAGCGGACGACAACCCCTATTGATTCGCGGGCCATCGCCCAACTATCGCAAAAGCCCCGGAGGAGTGACCCGGGGCTTTTTCCTTGGAAATGCCCCCAGACCAAGCCGGCTTTGTCCTTGGAAATGCCCCCAGGCCCACCCGCCGGCCGATCCCCGGAACGTCTGCTAGTCTTGTCTTCTTATGGTGAATCGAACGGGGCGATTGAAGCGGGCGGGGGTGGCTTTGGCAGTTTTCGCGTTGGGTTGCGGAGCCTCCACCGCGCCCTATGACATTGGTCGCAAGGCTGGCGACCAAGGTGGCGCGGGGGGAAGTAGCGCCGGGGCTGCCGGGGCTGCCGGGGCTGCCGGGGCTGGCGGTGGAGCTGGAAATGTTGCGGGAGCCGGCGGCGTGGCGGGCGATGGAGGCCAAGGGGGCGGAACGCCGAATTCGCCCATGCCACCCCTTTCTGGAACCTTCTACCTTAGTTGCAAAGTGGCGGCCCAAACCACGAACCCCACCCAGGTCATCCGCTTTGTGGCCACCCCCGACCAGCTCGTACAGACCCCCGATGGCGGCTTTCAGGGCAGCCTGAAGTTGCTACCCGTTAACGCGAATGCCAACCTGGTGGGGGATACCTTGCCTGAGGAATCGACGCTTATCGCCACGGGTGTGTACTTTGACCCGAAAGGCTTTTTCGCCGCAGATTGGGGCAATAACGTCTCCATTGGCTTTGGTGCAAATGCCATCACCGGCTCCGACTTGAACTTGAGTATGAAGTTGCAGGGGGTTGTTATTAACCAGAATCGCTTCTGCGGAGAGGTCTCCGGAGAGCTATTTGCCCCTATCAGCTTTTCTCTGCTTGGGCCCGGCGATATCTGCATTGGCCGTCGGGCGCAGCTCAGCGATAAAGCTGTCCTTCCGCCACTGCAGGCATACACCTGCCCCGGCATATTAGAACTGGCTTTTCAAATAAGAAACTTCCGCCCAGCCTTAGGCCAGGAACCATGGCCTGGGGGCCAATTCGGGTTGGGGCCCGGGTAGCAAGGGAGCTGCGTTTTGGTCGGGCGCCATGGCCCAGACTCGCCGCCCCGTGCTCATCGGGCACCACATCAATATGGGTCGCATCGGGGGTAAGCATGAGGGAAATCCCCCAGACCATGCCCACGGTCATGGCGCCTACACCGCCAATCATCAAGCCGACGCCTGTTTTCACGTTGCCATTTACGAGGGGGAAAATGCCGCCGATCAGTCCACCCATGCCCAAGAGCGTACCCGCGATGAGCACCGCCGAGCCCTCTTCACGAATATACTCGTTGCTTTCGTAGTGGGCGCGCAGGGTTGAAGGGCCCTCGATGTTTACAAAGTTCATCGGACCCATGCTCTGTCCGTTTTGAGACAGGGCCAGCGACTGGGTGCCCGTGTGCATCATGAACGTGCAAGGGGCGATGCAGAGCTGCTTCATGTGGTGGTTGGCGTACATCATTCGATGACCATGCCAGTGACCCCGGCTGCCCGTTTGTTTGAAATAGCTAATCTTGGGCTGGTCAGCGGTGAGTCGCACCCGCACCAGCCTACCCAAGCGCCGCTCCCCCTTGGTGCGCCGGGCCTTCTTCTTCTTCCTCGCCCTCGGCGCGCCCTTTCCGCTGCCACCGAAGGGCCCAGCGTAGGTGACGTCGGCCATTTCGAAGCTGCGGGTGCTGCCGTCGTGGAGCTGAATGGTGACCTGCCCGCCCTTACGTTTTTCCAACAGAGTCCCTCGTACCAAATCGCCATTGCGAAACCGAATAATATCCGGAGGCGCCGCGTATGCGCGGGTGGTAAGCGCCGAAAAGACGCAGAGAGCGGCCGTAGCTAGGGCCATGGACCGGGACGAGCGAGCTAGCATAAAATCTCCCCTGTAAGTGAAACGTGTCTTAAGTCCCTGGGGTAAAAAAACCGGCTTTCAATGCTTTCAGCGGCTTTTTGCCCAGAGACTGTAGAAACGGTTCAAAGTCTAGCGCCTTACGGCCGCAGCGGAAGAGAAAGCTGTGTTGGCACCCCAACATGGCGATGCTAGCGCCACGCTATCGCCCAAGGTGGCGCCATCCGACCTGTTGCTGTCGAACCCATCATCCTCATTTGTGGGAGTTCAGATGACCGTCTTTTACGAATATAAAAAGTGTGGAACTTGCCGTAAGGCCAAGAAATGGCTCGCAGAAGCCGGTGTGGCCGTACAAAGCGTTGCCATTGTGGAGTCCCCGCCCAGCAAGGCCGAGTTGCTCGGGCTGATGACCCGCGCTGGCCTGCCCGCGAAGAAGTGGTTTAACACGAGCGGCGGCTCCTACCGCGCCCTTGTGAAGGAGCGGGGCAAGGAAGCCATCGCGGAATTGGACCAGGATGCCATCGCCGAGCTATTGGCCGCGGACGGCAAGATGATCAAGCGGCCCGTATTGGTCACCGACGCTGCTGTGCTTGTGGGCTTCCGCGCTGAAGCCTACGAGGAAGTTCTCGGCTTAGCTGTTGCCGACGTCCACCGTGGTGTTCTCCCGTGCGAAGTCCACCACGGGCCCCCCTTTTTCGATGGGGCGTTCCCGCAGGTAGCGGGCGAGGTAAAGGCGGCGATCGTCGTCGGCGTGGCTGGGGTCGTGATGGAAAATCAGCAGCTGCTTTACCTTCGCGACAATACCATTTTGAATAGCGTTATCCATGCTGCTATGGCCCCAGTCTTGATGCTCCTGGTATTCCGCCGCCGTAAATTGGCCGTCGTGCACCAGGAGATCGCTGCCCTTGGCGAATTCCACGACCGCCTCATTCTTGGCGCCTGGCCGGGCTTCGTGGTCCGTCAAATAGGTGAAGCTGCTGTCCCCATCGCTTACCCGAATACCGTAACAAGGTTCGCTATGGTCCACGAGCTGACAGCGCAAATCCATACCCTGTAGCGTGCCGCCCTCCAGGGGGATTTGGTGAAACGAGATATTCGCATTCAGGTTATCCATATTGCGCAATGGCGAATAGGTACCGTCAAAAAGTGCACGAATATGGGTTTCCAGCTCCTCCGCCTCAAAAGGGGAGTGGACGCAAATCTTTACGCCCGGAACGTGGATCGGATGGAAAAAGGGAAAACCGATGATGTGGTCCCAATGGAAATGGCTCACCACGAAGTGGAATTCCCGCTCCGCCAAGCTGGAGCCCGTGCGGGCGGCTTCCCCCATCACATGGCCAGCGTATTCGATCACGCCGGTGCCGCAATCGAGCACAAAGCTACGCTTCGTACCGGCACCAACCTCCACGCAGGCGGTATTTCCACCGAGCTCCACCGTGTGTGACCCAGGCGCTGCAATGCTTCCGCGGGTGCCCCAAAAGCGAACCTTCATAGGTGAAAAACCCCGCCTTCTTTTGCGATCAGCACTTCCACACCGCGCTCTTTGCCATCTTTGCGGGCGGACTCGTAAATCTCGTCCATCATCAGGTCGCCGTGGTTGGGATCGTGATGGGAGAGCACCAATGCCGGGGGGGCATGGTGGTGGCTTACAAGGTTTAGACCATGGGTGGGCGTTGAGTGGCCCCAATGCTCTTTGCCGACAATCTCGTCATCGGTGAAGTTGGTATCGTGATAAACAAGGTCGGTGCCCTTGACGAACTCCACCAGGTCACTCTGGTAGCGTTCTTCCACCACCTTTTCCGAGGGACCGCTCTCCTTCATGCCAGCCCCCAGAATATTGCCCTCGATGGGCGCGAGATCTGTGAGGATCGCGAAGGATGCTCCGGGCCCGTCAAAGCGGTAGCCCAGGTTCACTCCCGGATGGTTTAGCTGGATGGTGCGCACCAAGGTGGATTGCAGTTCCACCAGCGCATTGGATCCCAGCCGGTCAAACTTCAGCTCCGCGCCGAGGTGCTCAAAGGAAACGGGGAAGGACGCCGGCTTATGCTGAGTGGCTAGGACGCTTTCCAGCGCCTTGTTTTCTGAATCGGCGCCGTGGATTACGATGGTGAACCCGGGCACATAAAAGGGCCGAAAGAAGGGCAAACCCAGCACGTGATCCCAATGTGGATGGGTCAAGAAGAGGTGAATCGTGCGCCCATTCGGATAGCGCTCGCACAGACGGTCGCCCAGTTGGGTGATACCGCTGCCGCCATCGATGACAATCAAGTCTTCGCCGGACTCCAAACATAGGCAGGTCGTGTTGCCGCCATAACGCACCACATTCGGGCGGCATACTGGGTAGGAGCCGCGGGTACCGAATACTTTGAGATGCATTTGGGAGTTGGTCATCGCCGATTGCCAGCCTCCCAAGTTAGCATCCATCGGCCCTTGCTGCCCATCGCTACTTCCGCCGAGGGACTTGGGGGACAGGGTCGGGAAGGGCGCACCAATTACATTCGTGGCCAGCAAACCCCGGGGCGGTAGCGTGGGCTGGCGCAAGTCGGGCTGGCGCAAGTTCGGTTTGCTCACGGTGCGGGGTAGCTGCTTCTTGCCCGTCCCGCGGGAGGGCGGGGGCTGCGGGTTGGTTTCCGGTTCGGCCGCAGCCTTGCCAGTACTTGGGTGGTCAGAGGTGCTCAATTGGCGCGCCCAAAGCGGCTTCCATCCCAACGATAGGTGGCGCCGTCGTTTGTCCAGGGGAGGGTGAGGGGCTCAATGCCGCCCACAGGTTTCGTGTCTTGTTTGTAGGGCCAGCTGGATTTATCCCAGCCTCGCCCAAAGCCGGGCCCAAGGTGTAGCTCAAGCCCCGGGCTTGCGGGGTTAAAGGCAATGGTGCCATGCAGGCTCTTCTTGCCGAGCCGCAAGCCCAGTTCCGCCGCGAACACCCGCAAGATCTTCTTCCCTTCCACCCGGTAAACCAAGAGGATGTCCCGCTTCAGCTCCCCTTTGCCAAGCTCCTTGGGGGCAGCCACCCGCTGGATCCCGCGGACCAGAATCTCCGCGTGACCATCCCCCGTAAGATCCCGCGTGGTGACGTCCACGACGTCCTTTTCGTTGGCAAACCCCAAGGAAACCGTCACGTACGAGCGGCCTCCAAGAAAGCCCTTGCCGAAGACAACCAAGTTCTTTCCGAATACCAGCATGCGCTCGTTTTCGGTGCCCTCCGCCACGTTGGTGGCCAAATCGAATCGTGGCGCCCGGCCCGCCGGGATTTTTCGGTCGCGCTTGTACAGGTCGAGCAACTGGTTTTGCAGCTCATCGCCTGTGGGCTTGTGGGCTTTGGGCGGCGGCGGTGCAGCTGGTGGACTGGCAGCTTTGGCCGCTCCTCCGCCATCGTTGCTGCCTTTGCCTTTCACTTCGCCGAGGATGGCAAACGCGGACCCTTTTTTGCCGAGTTCCCGTTCGCTGATATTGCCCCACGGGGTGAGCATGGGGAAGACGCCCGCCAGCGTGGGAACGCGGTAGTTGGATGAACTGAGGCCCTGGCTCTTTGCTCGCTTGATGATTAGCCGCAGCTTGGAGCCGGAACCTTTCCACTCATAACCGCTTTCCATTTTGCCAGATTCGGTTTTGCTGGCGATCTCCTGGCTTAGCAAGGGTTGCCATTTATCCCCTTTGAAGCTCACCAACTCCACGGTTTCCCGATAGCTTCGCCCGTGCCAGACCCGCTTGTGGGTAAAGATATCTGCTTTGCCGTCGCCGTTGCGATCCTGGATTTTTACCTTTGATGGCTCGCCGCCCAGGTCGTGAAAATAGTACTTCTTTCCACCTTGAAAATGGGGGCCGAGGATGACGAAAAGCTGGCCCCACACCATCACTCGCTCAGCCATGGAGTCGCCGGTAATATCGGCGCTCACGTCCACCTCTGGGGCGGTTCCTGCGAGCCCGTGCTGGGGCAAAAATCCGTCAACTACCGAGCGCTCGGGCTCTGTGAGTAGCGCCGGCCAACTTGAGGGCGCCTGGGAGCGGGTATTGCCCATCACGGCGTGAACTTTGCCCCCGTCGCTGTCGTGATAACTCACGCTGACGCGCATGCCTGCCCGTGTACGCCGTGCAGGAGGCAGCGAGGGCCACGGAATTTTCGCTTCGAAGGTGTAGCCACGCTTGGTGGGTGCCTCCACGAGTTTTGCACCCCGCAGCTTACGGCCCCCGCTCTTTACGGCGCCGCCCACGGAGCCCGGCTTGCCTGCATACAGACGCAGGTCCACAGGGCGATACCCGCCGCCGGCCCCAGGAAATGCGATTCGCACCCGCAAGGAGTCCTCGGTGTCAGCCTTGTATGCGGCGGTACGGGTCAGCTGGTTGTCGGTGACCTCCGCCGCCACGTAGAGGTAGCGGTTGTCGTAAGCAACCCCCACCTCGGCCCGCGCATCGGAGCTTCCGGAGGTGGAGCCCGATACATTTGTGGTCAGCGGCGTAAAGCGGGTGTGCCAGTCGCTGAGCACGCCATTGAGGCGGATGGAGCTGCCTTTTATGTGATCCATGGGGATGGAGGTGCCTGCCGCTAGCGCCTGATGGCTTAGCAAGCTTGTCATCAACCCAAGGGCCCCTGCGACCCACCCCACCTGTCGAACCCGAGCCGTCACGGCGCCAAGATAGCCGAGGATGACCATGGGGCATAGGAGGTGGCGCAAAAACTTCGCGTGGGGCGCCCTTTGGCGGCTCGTTCACAAATGCGCAGACTGGTGGAAGCCCCGCGGAAAAAGCGTGCTAAGGGGCTGGCATGCTTGATCTTCGCTATGTGGTTGAGAACCTAGACACCGTAAAAGCCGCGCTTCGTCGGCGCACGGGCGGTGCGGCAGATGCCCTCGCCCCCATCGAGGCCCTATCCGCCAAGCGCAAGGCTGCGATCCAGCAGAGTGAAGGCTTGGCCGCCAAGCGGAACGCGGCGAACAAGGACATGGCGAAGCTTCCCAAGGGTGGCCCAGAGTTTATGGCCCGCCGGGAGGAGCTCAAGGCCTTGTCTGCCGAGCAGAAGCAGCTGGAAAAAGGCGTAAATGAGGTGGAAGCGGAAATCCGCGAGCTACTGGCCACCATTCCAAACCTGCCCCACCCGTCCATCCCCGATGGCGAGGATGAAAGCGCCAACCGCGTAGAAAAGGTGTGGGGCGAAAAGCCCACCTTCGACTTCGCCCCCAAGGCCCACTGGGATGTGGGCGAGGGTCTCGGCATTGTGGACTTCGAGCGGGCTGCCAAGCTCTCCGGCGCCCGGTTTAGCGTGCTCACGGGCATGGGCGCTCGCCTCGAGCGGGCCCTGCACAATTTCATGCTCGACGTGCAGACCCAGGAAAATGGCTACACCGAAGTAAACCCGCCGCTGCTGGTGAAGGATAGTGCCATGTTCGGCACCTCCCAGCTGCCGAAGTTCGCCGATGATGCCTTCCGCACCCACAACCCGCATCCGGAGCGTGGCTACGAGCTTTATCTTATCCCCACCGCGGAGGTCCCTCTAACCAACCTGCGGGCGGACGAGATTATGCTCGCCGACGAGCTGCCCCTGAAATACACCGCCTACACCCCCTGCTTTCGGAGCGAAGCGGGCAGCCACGGCCGGGATGTGCGCGGCATGTTCCGCCAACACCAGTTTACCAAGGTAGAGTTGGTGAAGGTGTGCACCCCTGATGAGGCGGAAGCGGAGCTGGAGGCACTCACCCGGGATGCCGAGGTGATCCTCGAAAAGCTGGGCTTGCACTACCGCCGGGTGACCTTGTGCACCGGTGACTTGAGCTTCGGATCTCAGAAGACCTACGACCTGGAGGTGTACTTGCCCAGCGAGGATACCTTCCGGGAGATCTCCAGCTGCTCGTGGTTTGGAGACTACCAAGCCCGTCGCGCCAACCTACGCTTCCGGGCCAAGGCCAAAGCGAAGCCCAAGTTCTGTCACACCCTCAATGGCTCGGGCTTGGCGCTCGGCCGCTGCATGGTGGCCTTGCTGGAGCAATTCCAACGGGCGGATGGCAGCGTAGCGTTGCCGGAGGTGCTGCATTCTTATGTCGGCGCCACAGAGTTGTTAACGCTCAAACGGCGCGAGCCTCTGAAGGCGCTCATTCGCCACTGGGGCTTGCTCAGGCGCCGCAGGGCTCGGGAGGTCCGCTCAAACGCCGCAGGGCTCGGGAGGTCCGCTCAAACGCCGCTGGGGCTCTGAAGGCGGTCGGGTCGACCCCGGGGATTACTCCCCGGGGACTCCCACAGATCCGGACGTGCGGAACTCCCGCATCCGGCTCCTCGAATCATGGGTTCGCTACGCGATAG
>WURV02214398.1:0-10804 GCA_011762755.2 Epimenia babai
GATATTATCCTTGGCGGGGTGATATGTGAGTGTCGAAGGTATTGTATATGCGCTGAATAGCTGCCAAAAACATTTCAATGTAAACCGCATCTGAGAGCCTTTCTTGGCTGATACTTGCGGTCTATAAATGTTGTACTTTACCTTTACTTGTCATTAAATAAGCCATTCATTCCCGATTGCTGGAAGAAACCGGCCTCTAAAATGGGTAGATATTTGATAGATTTGATGGGTGATCCTCGAGTATCGAAGGTATCGTATCTGTGTTCCTGACTTTACGACTGGTATGATTGTAACCAAACCGCGCGCGATGTGGATTTCTGGCGTTTTCCGGAAGTCGCTGTTATAACGCTGCTGCTTACGTACCAAAAATACGAAGAAATCCTTCCGCTGGATTTTTTTCCCAGAAATTATTCCACTCGAGCGTTCATGGCGTATTATAACATAATAAGATCTGCAGTCCGAAATCATAGACAGTCGTACTCCGTTAACCGCAGAAGAATACACAGAAAGACCCTATACCGCTGATGGGGTTCGAACCCACGACCTCCAGATAACCTTTGTGCTTGTTTTGTGCTTTACTAAATGAACAACGGGACATGCTTTCTTCTGTGCATCTAGATATTCAACACCGTTTTAAAGAACCACTGATATTTACAGTCAGTATATCATGCCAGCGATATACACAGACATCTGTACAAGCATGATAAACTATAAATTGATTGGCTGATTTTTACGGTGTTTTCTGTTATTAACGTGACATTCACGTCGCGCCCTGCCTACGTTACTCCGATTGGCTGGATATTTTTAGCCTTTCTAAATTGCGTCATATCGAATATTCTATTTGTTCGAAAGAGTCCCAGATTCTGCCATGTAGCTTATAAAAAGCCGGTGTCTCAAATTCCTACGTTCCTATTAATCGTACAAGTCGTAAAGTCAACATCGCGTTTTAGACAATAGAATAAGACTGTACTGATCAGGTTCCAATTACGTGTAACGGTTTAGTAACTGCTACTGTTAAAGTGTTATTAGTAAGCTGAGATTGTTATTACTTTGTGATTATAATTAAAGATAGAGTAGTCACACCGAGTCGTACTTCGCAGTGCATTTTGGTGTTAGTTTTAATTCAACATAAGAAATTGAAACATAACACTTCGTCTACGGAGATGTCACCGACACCAGCTTCCTATTATACCAAGACACGGGGGAGGAGGAGTTGCGCTTCTTCTTTTAAGCAGACGAAGTTTTATTCCACGAGCTTCGCGTACAGAAAGTTCTAAAAACGGTGAATTTGCAATAAGACGTACAGATTTTCAGTTTGACTAATAAACCATGTTATAAACGATGTATATGTATGTACTTCAGCAATTTAGTACTGGTATTGACTATATGTTGGTAAATACTAGTTAAACACTTTCATGTTATATAATGTTACATAGTGTCGAAATGTTACAAACTGCTCATCTTTGTTTGAGTCCCCTAACTTCTGTGGCGTTTGCGCTCGAATATAAATTTTATATTATCCCATGTTCTTAACAATAAAACGTGGAGGCCTTGTAACTCCAGGACCGCATTGACGATGATAATGGGCATCACGAACTTTCCAAAGATGACACAGTCATGCCAAACCGCGCCTTCGGAAATTAGAGGGATTATATCATATGATAGTTATATATAATGTCGAAGTAAAAGTTTAAAGACGACACGTTTTTAGAGACTGAGTATTTCTATTAATCCCATACTTTCACATAAAAACTTCTTTGATGTCGTGGACTATGATCCCTCGATGTGAGATCTCGTGTATACGTGACAAATTTACCGAACCAACTCACTGGCTGAATTCTCGACGTGGGGACTGACTCTTGTCACGATCGCCAGGACCAGCACCAGTAGAAGACAGGCCTTCATTCTGACGCAATAAAGCAGTTACATTTTACTCCCAATCAAGTGTGGAACGTTTCGACTGGAACATTAATGTTTGTCCACGTTACATTTGCTGATCTAATAGCTATCTAGTGATAGCACATGGTGGCGAGATATGTATTATTCCACCTATACGTATCGCCCATTAAATTCGCACTTACTGCGGCCTAAAATATCCTCGACATAATAGTTAGAATCATATCGTCAACATTTTGAACAATTCTACAGTCTTATCACTCGTTACCAGTCCTCTTCACTAGGTCTCTTTATGTGGAACAACCTGCTCATATAAATTGAATCCATGATTACAAGTTTCTGTCCGTCCAAAGCAAATTCACAAAACCTTCAATTTTAAGATGTCATTGATAACTTAATTTATTCTTTAAATTCATCATATTTTATTTATATTGGATTGTAAATCTTTTTCTTCTTACCCATCGCTCTTCGGGCGTGGTCGCATAGTACGAGGTATGCAGTGATATATAAAATACATCTAACAAGTGGAGCGTAGTTTGCTTTAGTGTTGAAGTGAATATAAAAAGAAATGGAATAAACTGTATTAAACTTATTAGCTTAGCTGTTAAACACACTTTACAGGAGTAAAGACGCTAATAGCATAGCCTAAGCCAGAAACGTAATCCTTAATCTATTCATAGGTCTTAGTTATAAACTATTAGCTACACGAACAGTATACAAATTAGTGAGAGCCATGTTAGATATCGTTGATAACAGTTTTTCTTTCATTTTATGTGTGATTATCTTCCATAAAAAATGTGACAGCTGAGAAAAATTATGTTCATTTTATGTCCCATTTTTGTGTGATATTTTTTCCATTACCATTATTACTATATTTTGTTGACGTGTGTTTATTATGTTTAAATTGTTTTAGCTATTTACAAAACCTCATTTATGATCCTAAATGATTAGATCTACGTCAATTCTCATTATATTTAATATTCTTTACATCAGTCATTATTCCTTCAAATATTTATTTTAAATTATACTTTTTTCTACAAAGACGGAGGTCCCCTCGCATAAGTTTTCACTTCTGGCAGCTCCCTTCTACCATTTTCTCTACTACTTCAGATATCTTTGACTGGCTTTTTATTTTTTAAATGCACAAAGTTATGTAAATATTGCGTTAAATTAATTGAGATATTATTAATTAACTGTGATATGTAATGTACCATACAGTTTCATACATAACATAAGGTATGTCTGTCGCTGTAAATAGTTACTAATTGTGTATTGTGTTGAATAAACAACAATAATAAATAATAATAAATATAAGAAATAGCGACGAGAAAAAATGTTGGTAAAAGTGTTCGATACGCACTCGTTAATCGGATATCGTTTCGTCTTTCACTTTTGGATGCAGAGCAGTTGGCTGTGAATCGAGTAATGATAGCTGCCACGCACGACTTTCTTACATCTTACCATAAACGCAGGGGAGGGTGGGACGAGTGGCCATCACATGACATGATTAATATTTTTCGGACAAATACTGTACATCACGTTTAAAAAAGAATTTAAGACAAATTATCACCGTGCGCCATGATTAAGTTTATGTCGAGTTTCTACCAGTTGCTCCTCTACCTAAGACGAAGGTAAATTTCCCATTATTAGTTTTATATTGTCAGTGTGATTCCCGGTCAAATTTCCGAATCAGTTTCAATCGTTATGAAACTTCTCGACATAGCGACGGCTTCTTTTCACTTCACATGACTTGTTGTAAACCGCGATTTGAAGGGTTGCGCAAGCGCCTTATATCGCAAGTGCACTTATAAACGTCACAGTATTTTTTCTGAGCAGTATATTATATGTATTTCAATGGAATATTAATCGGCATTTTATTCCAGCGGTACATCAATATTCTATTCGATGAAAATAGAATTATTTACAATTTATTCGAACAGTTTTCATCTATTGTTTAAGCAGTATTTTGGCCTAAGTGAACAAAGGGAGGCCGGCCCCGATTTTCCGCCACTCCACCAGAAGACCTGAGCGGAAAGCAGACATCCTAACCCTAATTCTAACCCTAACCCGTTCGCCGTACTTCACTGCACCGGATACTATCATTTTTCTAACAAAATATTTGTCTTTTATTCGAGTAACTTATCTGTGTTTTACACGACAACTCGGTGTATATTTTATTCGACCACTCTGTCCGTATTTCATTCGTGAAATAGGCCTACCTTCAATTTGCCACACTAAGTGCATCGACCACATGAAGAGATCATAATGCTCTGTCATGGCGCAAAAATAAGCTTCGGAACATCACATAATCGGTTCTATAATTCTCGTATAGCCCATTTTCTCATTGTGAATATTGCGTCTAACCAGCGCTAAAATATCTATAGCTACTCGTTACTCGTTTTGCAATTCAGTTTTTACTCTGATTGTCCCTCCCTTCCCTAAACGTTTACCTAATGCCCTTACCGAACTGAGGCCGAATCTACCCACACATTTCGCCTATGAAGCAGGTGTTTCTGTTTCTTGTTAGACAGAGACCAGCAACACCTGCCTATACTCAGGTTGACTTTCTCTCACTGTTGAGGCCTAACTTCTATGATGGATGGCAAAAAATACTACAAATTTCAATAAAAAATTTAATCCGAGGTTCCTTTTTGACATTGAAAAAACGTAAATCGATTGGTTTTATGCAGTAATAGGTACAACCATAGAATATTATTGTGATGTCTACTCATATATGTTTTATAACAGGCAGGTGTGGGTAGCCGTTTTAACTAATTTGTTGAGTGAAATGAAATTGAAATGAAATGAAATGAAATTTGAAATGAACAGAAATTTTATTGATTTATAGTGCCCTTTTTAACACATGGCTATCAAGACACTTTACAAATTTATAGTTATTATGATTAACTAGAAACACATGGAATACTGTTCAAAATCGAACTCGGCATACCATGAATAAATCGAAAGTAAAAAAGGCATATACAGTAAGATCACATATAGAGAGTCGTTGAGTCGTTGGACTCCGCGCTTAAATTGGAGCGTAAAGTTAATAAAGGCTCTCGGATGCGGTTTACAATGAATGTTTATGGCAGCTATTCAGCACGGATACAAGACCTCCGACGCTCGCACGTGACCCGTGGAAGATGACATTAAACGTATACCCATTTTATAAACGCGTCAACTTCAGGATGTGAGACAAATAACTTGCTGAGGATCATCGCAGAACACCAATCAACTGGCGGTTTTCGAGCTCGCAACCGTTTAGGTTACCAGCCCAGTGCTCCTATCACTCGGCTATCTGATTTGCCATACAGAACCTCCATGTATTTTTCATTCACACCGATGACTGCGGCAAGTTTCCTTCTCCTGCGAATGAGACGTTGAATTTCGGGTTGCGTTTACCGATTCCACTCTTTGTGCAATGCATCTCTAATTCCGCTAAAGACTCTACAAGATGATCACATTTTTTCACTCGTTTGCCCATCACATATCCCAAACATGTTCGAATGAGTATAATTCCTGACTACGGACCGACCAAGCTATTGTCGTAATTGCAGTGGTATTCAGAAACTACTAGACGGTCATCGATGTGAATAGAGGATGCACCCACGAGTAACTCTTTTTCAGGGTCATTCCTGTTATATCCCTTCCACGAATATCCCCAAGTAAAATAATTCCTGTTATATCCCCAAAACAAAATTGTGATCTTAACAGTTGAGGATATTCGTGGAAGGGGTGTAACAAGAAACCCCTCTCCCTTTCACTCGTCTCGTTCCTGCTGTTTTTTTATGTCTAGGCTGGTTACTGATTACATTGTTAAACACATATATTTTGTTTTTAATATAAAAAGATGTGTATGTCTTAGAAATGAGCTATACAGCTCTCTATGAGGCAAATAGTCCGAACAATTTAACCAAAAAATTGATATACCATTAGCGTGTCATGTAATTCTGAATATAACATCTTGTATGAGGACTAAGTCTTAATATTCGGGTCGTGTTTGATCGTTTACACGCAATCGGTTATCCTTAACAAGTCGCAGGTGATATTTTACCCGCCACAGGTGATCTTTTACCCGCCACAGGTAATATTTTGCACGCCACAGGTGATATTTTACACGCCACATGTGAGTTTTTCCACACGTCACATGTGAGATTTGACAAGTCACAGATGGTAGGTATTCTACATGTCACTCTCCTTTGACATATACTCCAATAACATCGTTTGTCCCATGCCTCGCTTCTTCCTTCGATAAGGGGCAGAAAACTGATGGCAATTTCCTTTGATAAAGTGCCAGAATTTCCCCATCCACTCCAGGCTAAAGTCCGGTGTTGTAGGAATTCACACGGATAGTCAGTCATCTTATTTATGCTGTTTTCCAAACTGTAAGAACTTAATAGTTAGTTAGCCTTAGGCTGATTATCAAGGTAATTTTTGTGCAGAACACTCATAGCCCTTTGCAATGCTAGCCTATGTGGTTAACACAACAAACGGATTTGCCTCACTTGTAAATGGTGGGAGAAGCGCATACTGTGAAAATCCCACGAGTCTGGGTAGACAATTGACCTTTCATTCACGCCACTGGTTCCTAACGTCTACATATGGACTATATATGTCGCACACTCCGCTAAGTCTATGATAGTTAATGGTTATTTGCAGTGGGATGACGACATAGCAGGAGGGTAAGAGACATACCCATACCCATTTACCCATAGAGCATCTGAAACACAGATATGTCAGTGGGGAAAGCCCTAACAGAACCACGCTGGGTTACCCAGACCCCCATGGGCACATGGTTCAAGGCGTTTTCTGCCCGAAAAACGTCACTGTGGTAATATACTGACTAGAGCGCGAAGTAAACCGTCTTCTCTGGGTTCAAAGTCCTGATGAATTATCCCTGCATGAGAATGAATACTGGAGTATAAGACCACTCATTTTCCTGGAACTGTAAACCGTGGTACTCCGTTCGTGTGTCATTCTCGGTCTGCGCTCGTGAGAGTTTCTGAAGTAATTTCACATCTTATTGATACTACTGATGTATTTATTTGATACAAAGATCATATAGCTGTAGCCGCAAAAAGTGCTTGTCGAACCATATTTCTAAAGTACGGGAACATATGGGAATTTCTTCCCTGGTCCGCTGACACGATACGAATACGAACCTCTTGTTTGCGGTCTGTGTTGTATATGGTCATGGTCGCTGCGACAACTTGTGGGTAAAGTTTAAATGGCACATCCAACCCAACTTTATTGTGTTCACTAATTGATAAAACATATCAATCAATCATTTTGAACATTTGCACAATCATCTTACACTTCGCTGGGTTCCAGGTCATTCAGGGGTGCCAGGAAATGAAAAAGCCGACTTGGCAGGACTACGAAGTAAAACGACTCCAGATAGTCTACAACCATACATACATATCGCTAAAAATGTAGTAAGGAGTGCAGCACGCAACTGCACTGTTGAAACACATAAAAAATTCTAGAAAAGACGAAATTAATGTCGAAAGTCTTAGGAAACAATGAAGGAACCTGGAAAACACAGAACCGGCTGCTTATTGCAAATGTTAAAGAAGGATGTAAGAAATATAACGTCTACATTAACCGGTCAGTGCCATTTGCAAGGACGCTTAAATAAGTTGCAGAACACTTTTACTGCCACTTGTCCTAATTGCGGCCTAGAATACGAAACGACTTCACACCACGTTGGTAAATGTCCAGTTTGCCACAGAACCCGCGTAAAATATTTGCATATACTAATCAATGATGCACATGATATAGACAAGCTTAATCTAAAAGATTTGATGAACTATTTAAAACACACAAATAGATTGAATGAACTGAGTGGCGGCACGAGGACACATTTCTAGCAAACCACCAGGTCACAAGAATACATAAAAGTTTCAATCGCGACTATCGACCACCGTTTCTGTGGCATTGGGTGGAAGAGAGGTGGACGTAAGTTTTTTTTTCGTTTCGTTTTCCGGTCTTCTCTGTTTCGGGCTGTTGGTGTGTTTCCGGAACGCCAACCCTCCATTACAGAAGGAAGCGCAGGCGATTTTACATCTTAAACTTAGGAGCCACTACAGTCCTTGGGACCACCAGGACAGTTATTTCGAAGGACCATAATTCGTCGACTATTTAAAAATGACTCGAGATGACTGAACAATTCAAACATGTCAGCGGAGCAATGTTTACCGAACGTGCTTTCAATGATGATCATACATTGTTTGACTATTTTTTAATGTCTAGTAACATAATGAGAACCCGTTTGAGCTTACGACTTTGAACAAAAATACGACTATAGAGAGTTAAATGGGGCATCGATATTTGTACATTCGCACAAAAGCGATGAGGATTTCTTTTATGGTGGCAACATAGAGGTCGTTCCCTTAGCAAACGATGTCATTTCGAGTCTCTTCTCCGCTTCATGAATCACGGTAAGGTGAATGTTTCGGAATTGCCGATCTTAACTATATGTACATCGTGTTGGTATTGAAGAATTCTATCCTTCCATACCGACCATTCCAAATAAAGTTCGTGTGCTTTTTCTCTCGATATTTAGATGCTTATAATACACAGCAATACACACTGTAATTATGAGAATAACTTTTACAAAGTTCCTTTATCAAAGGAATCAAATGTCACCGCAAAAACTCGAGCAAATAATGTAGGCCTACTTCAATCCTATGAATAAATTCCTGTTTAAAAAAAATCTTACGCCATTCACAAGTTGAAAAATATTGGACTAAAATAGCCATTTTTTACAGGAAATATAAATTTACAATTCATGATATATATTAGTGTTAATATGCACGAATCATTACTGGGCATACTTTAAGGCCACAAATTGTGAAGCCTATGTAACGTGTAAGCTGTATAAAATGTACTTGAAACAAAGAGATGAATTATCTGAAAATAAATATAAAACTTGTAAAAATAAATTAACTGGCATCCTAAAAGCAAGTCAAAAAGAGCATTATCATAAGCTATTGATGGCGAAAAAATGTGACATAAAAGGAACATGGAACTTATTGAATTATGTAATTAAGCGCAAGAACACCAATTTGGACTATCCTAAGGAATTCAAACAAAACAATACAATCGTAACTGATCCCAAAGGAATCGAAGATGGCTTCGATAGCTTCTTCGCTAATGTTGGCAAAAATTTAGCAGATAAAATACCGAAATGTGGCACAACTAAATTCAATGACTTCATGCCAGAATCCACTTCATGCTCTATGTTTCTATGTGATGTCTCAGAAAATGAAATTATGGATGCAGTTAACGTGTTTGCCTCAAAAACGTCAGTCGGTTATGATGATATAAACATAGATATAGTGAAAAAATAAACGCGTATATCGTCACTCCGTTAAGTCATATTTTCAATATATCATTTCAGAGCGGGACTTTTCCTGATCAAATGAAAATCGCACGTATAATACCACTGTTTAAATCAGGAGATAAGCACCTTTACACAAACTATAGACCAGTTTCATTACTACCGCAATTCTCCAAAATACTAGAAACGATATTTAATAATCGACTAATTGACTTCATTAATAAAAACCGAATCTCGTATAATGGACAATATGGCTTTAGACAGAATATGTCCACTTCCTTAGCATTTATAGACTTAGTCAAGAATATCACTAGCGCGATGGATCGATCAGAGTACACTGTTGGTGTTTTTGTTGACTTAAAGAAGACATTCGACGCAATAAATCATGACATTTTAATCAAGAAATTACATATATATGGATTAAGAGGAATTGTGTCTACGTGGACTGCAAGCGATTTAACTCACAGACAACAATATGTACCTTAATAATGTCTGCTCTGATGAGTTATATGTTACATGTGGTGTATCGCAAGGCTCTGTTCTAGGGCCAACCTTGTTTATTTTGTATATAAATGATATAAATAGAACATCTTCACTATTGAAATTTATTTTATTTTCAGATGACATCAATATATTTTTATCAAATAAAAATTTAAGTGACTATGCTACTATCATGAGTAGTGAGTTAACAAAAGTTAGTATTTGGTTCCGTGTTAATAAACTGTCACTCAATGTTAGTAAAACTAATTATATGGTTTTCTATGCAAAACCCGTATCATGCACTGTGAATATTAAATTTGATAGCTACATTCTTGAATCTGTTAAATTTTCAAAATTTTTAGGTGTGTATATAGTCAATAAACTTGGAATGCTCATGTTGAAACTGTCCAATCTGAAACAGCTAAGAGTATTCATGTGTTAGATAAAGCCGAAAAATTCTTTAATAGTGATGCATTGTATATCAAAATCAAATCAAATCAAAGGTTTTATTCAATACAAAATATACGGAAAAAAAATATATACATGGTGAATACATCGTTACTTTATATACAGTAAAAATGGTTTTATATACAGTGTAGCACAGGGAAAAGTCACTATTATATTACATATTTTTACAGTGATTGGCTGTGGATAATGGGTGGGATGTATTGAAGGGAGACACACGAAGTGTAACACTTATTGGCTGTGTCCCCAGAGTCTTACTTTTTCCGAGCAAATGCATTATTCATTATAACCCAGTAAATAATACATAAAACATTCACATATAGTACCTCTATAAATATCTATTAGACACACCTAGAGTGAGTATATTTACACATAAGCTTTCCTATTGTGACAATCGTTATTGTTGATATGATACATGATTTTATGTTACAGTTTCGATATAGAATATACAATAATACACAAACACACAAATACGTCGCTATAGCTGCAGTGTGATTAAATGACATTTTAATTTATATTTAAAAACAGACAAAGATTTAGCTCTTTTAATTTCACCTTCCAAGTGATTCCACATTTTTACTCCTAGTATGGTTAGACAAAAAGATCGTAACTTTGTTCTAT
>WURV02214409.1:0-10804 GCA_011762755.2 Epimenia babai
GAGCAAGGCCCAACCAGCCAACGATCTGCCTGGCTGGCAACTCCGTCAAGCATGTGTATTCTAGCACAAAATCGACGACGGCGTCGCGTGTGTCGTGGGGAACCCAGCGCCCTGTCAGAGCTCCCCAAACGTTTTTTTTAGCGTGACGTACTCCTCGCTAATTTCGGCGATCACTGCGTCTTTGCGCACTAGCTTCGATTCCAACTTGCGTACGCGCTCTTCCAGCGCACGCTCGCGGCCGCTTTTCCCCGGCTTGGACGCCATCGCCCCCTCCATGCGGGCGAAGAGCTCGTTGCGCCAACCGTAGAACACGCTCGGCTGGATCCCTTCGCTCTCGCAGACCTCTGACACTGACTCCCCGTCCTTCAGGTGACGTTGAAGGATGCGGGCCTTCTCGGCCGCCGTGCGGTGCGTGCGCTTCTTCTTACTCATCGTTGACTCCTTCGACCGGTAGCTTACACCGGATTGCTGGTGTCACGTTTCAGCTGAGGCAATACAGCAATAAACCTGGCCATCCTTGGCCCTTTCATTCGTGCCCTGAGCCAACTCTGCCAACCGAATGTTGGCCATGGTTATGGTGATGCTGCTGCCTACATTCCGAGAGCCGGAAAGTGTGACGACGCCTTCTGTGGAATAGTAGCCTTTGCCGCCAGCAGACAGCGCGACCATGACGCCTGTTGCGTATGGGTAGGTAGCCAGGTCAACTGGGTTGCCAAAGTCTGATTGCGTAGCGACAAAGCTCAAGATTTCCTGTTTCCCACCGCCGTAGACGTCAGCGCTGAAGTGGTAACTGCCGTTGACGGTTTGCGTTTGTGCGCCCGGCATCTCCGTAGCCGTCCAAACATGGTCGCACCCCGCCAGTGGGTCGCCACCACCCCCAGCAGAGCCCGCCTGGCCTCCACTGCCGCCTTGGCTCCCAGCGCTTCCGCCATTGCTCGAGGTCCCGGCAGAGCCTGCTTCACCAGCAGAGCCGCCCTCGCCCGAGGCTCCACCTTGACCGCTCGCACCTGCCGCGCCTGCGGAGCTTCCACTGCTGCCAGAACTGCCACCGGCTGCGCCCTCGAGGCCACCGCTGCTCGAGCAAGCCACAGCGAGGGACAGGGACGCGAAGAGGAGTAGGGCAGGGGAGCGCGCGGACATAACCTCGCAAGTCTATCACGCGCCCAGTCCGGGGCTCGTCGAGGCATTGCAAGGATACAGCTATCAAAGGCGACTGCTGCGCATGGGTAGGATGGCAACTACCTGGGAAGCTTTGCCTTCTAACTTTCGAGTTTTGTGCAAAAGTTGCTACAAGCTCGCTGAGTAGCTTTAGGCAGGTGACAACGTATTTTGGCTATTCACTCGCCCCGCCGCGTCCGCCGGCGCCCCCTTGTGGGCTCCGCAAACACCCCTTTTCGGTGGTTGCACTTAGGTCACATATTGGTTGCGCTTGGGACAGATAGTGCTTAGCTTAGGTGTGCAAAGGAAGGAGCACGCCATGGATATTTTCGAGACAAACGAACTGCTGCCACTGGCGACCGGTAACCCGGTTCTGCGGGAGCGAATGGGAGAGGTTGCCAAGGCAATGGCGGCCCACGGCGGAGAGTTCGTTTTGATCAACCCCAATGGGGACCGGATGACGATTCCCCAAGAGCTTATGGTGCCTTTGGCGAAGGCCGCGGCTGCCATGGCGAAGGGGCAGACCATGGTGCTGGCGGACCCAAACAAGGCGCTGAGTACCCGGGAAGCGGCCAGTCTGCTGGGGTTCTCTCGGCAGTATCTGACTCGGCTCCTAGATGACGGGCAGATTGCCTTTCACAGGGTCGGGAACCGTCGCCGCATTGCCTACGCTGACGTTATGGCCTTTCGGGAGAAGCGGGACCGTTCCCAGCGCGAGGGCCTCGAGGTGCTTGCTGCCGCTGCCCTTGAAGACGAGGCATTGTGACCTACCGGGCGATCCTAGACGCGAACGTGATGTACCCCATGGTGTTGCGCCATGTACTGCTGTGCGCGGCAACTGAGTTCGAAACGGGAACGCCCAAGCGTAAGGTCAGCCGCTTCTTGCACGCATTTTGGTCGGCGGAGATCTTCGACGAAGCGACGCGGAACCTAGTCAAAGACGGGAAAATGAAGCCCAACGGGGCGGCGCGCCTTGAGAGCAACCTTCGGAAGTTCCGGCCCCATTCCTGGGTGCCTGCTGCCGATTACAAAGGGTTTGAGCCCATGATGCAGAATGACGCGAAGGATCGTCATGTGGCTGCTGCTGCCATGGCTGCCGAGGCTGACTACATCATCACGGCCAACCTAGACGACTTCGCGGTGCTGCCCCCCGGCATCGAGGCCATTCACCCGGATAGGTTTCTGCGGGACTGCTTCACCGAGCGCCAAGCGGACATGATTGACCTGCTGGTGATGGCTGCATCCCACCTGCGGCGGCCCCCCTATGAGGTCCTAGATATCCTCGAGACGCTTGAGCGAACCCAGCTAAGGGGCTTCGTCGGCTTGGTTCGGGGGTACGTGAAAGCCCAGCGGGAGCTTACCGGGGCCTACCGCGACCTTCGGGTGGAATGATGCCTTGCAAGGATACAGCTGCGTAGGTGCGCTAATGCGTACGAGTTGGCATCTAACATGCTGATTATCAACGCATCAAATGGGCGACGGTGATTCAAGGAATGCCTCCCAACTGGAGAGCCTTATAGCGGTGCGATCCTTATCCTTCGTGGTCACATTGGTGGTGAGTCAGCGGGGGATACCGAGCGCAGACTTGATGAATGTTAGGAAGAAACTAGTCAACTTAGTTCTCATTCGGTACGCTGGCCTAATGACTGACAAAGATACCGAGCCGCAGGCAGATAAACTCAGAAACCGAAAAGAGGTCAAGGCACTGATTCTCAAACATCTTCGGGAGACTGTTCCGAGCCCAACTGATCCGGATAACCCGTACAAGAAATACTCTTTGGCCTGGATACAAGCTGCCCTAGATTTCCTCAACCTGCCCGATGGTATGTCGGAGTTATACAGGGAACTGAGAGTTAGCCGCCGACGTTGGTTCCGCTCTCTTGGGGGACAGCCCCGCCGATATCGGTGCCACTGCCTGACGAGGTGATTCCGCCGCCAGACACGGCGCCGCCATCGTCAGCTAGGCGGACGCCATTGCCCACCTCATGTCCACCGGTGCGGCCATTGCCTGTCCGCACGATCGCTGGCTGTGCGGTGCCAGAACGGCCGTTGCCAACCTTGTGGCCAGCAGCGTAGATGCCGTTACCTTCTCCGTGTCCAGCGGCATAAACGCCGTTGCCCACTCCGCCAGAAGTGAAGCCATTGCCGCCGCCCGATGCGCGCTCGCCTGCGACGGAGAGGCCACTAAGGGTAAGACCAGCTGCGATCAACAGGCCCATTACGAGGTTCCTCTTGGTCTTTTTCATGGAGTATTCCTTTCTGGTTAGGTAAAATGCAGACGGGGATTCGTGTGCATGTAATACATTGTAGCCACAATTTTTCGATGTGCACCCCGACTGCCCTAGAACCATCTCGCCTTGTGCCACCGCTAGGCCGCTCGTATCGTGAGATATGGCGGGGAATATACGTGCTCAGAAGTTTGCGAAGATCGGGGCCGCAGCAGGGGTTTTGCTGTTGGGTGGATGTGGCTCGCTACTAGGGTTTGATGAGAACCACTCAGACAGTCCTGCGAGCCCGGCGGCTGGCGCTGCAGGGAATGCGGGAAGTGGTGGAGAGGCTGGCAGCGCTGGCGGGACTTCAGGAGCCGCTGGCACTTCAGGAGCTGCTGGTAACGGTGGGGCCGCTGGGATGGCGGGTTCCTCGGGAAGCGCTGGTTCAGCTGGCTCGGGCGGCCCTGCACTTGTTGCCCCACCTGAAGGGCCTTCATGTAGTGGCGGCCTAGCGTGTAAGTCGGGCAGCTGTTGCACAAGCATCGCGTACCAAGGCGGGCAGTTCATGATGGGGCGGAGTCTTGAGCCCAAGGACCCGGACTACTTTGCTGGCGGTGAAGACGACGAGCTTGAGGAGCATCCGGTGGTGGTCACACCCTTTGCGCTGGATAAATACTTGGTTACCGTCGGCCGGTTCCGCAAGTGGCTGGCGGCATATGACCCAGCGGCGCTGAAAGCTGGGCAGGGAGCCCACCCAGAGGTAGCCGGAAGTGGTTGGCAAGCGGGTTGGAACGGTCAGTTGCTTACAAACTCCACCCTGCTCAGAACTGCGCTTTCATGCGGAACTACGAGCAAGTGGCGCACTTGGACGGATGATCCGGGGCCCAATGAAAACGCGCCTATCAACTGCATCACCTGGTACGAGGCCATGGCGTTCTGCATCTGGGATGGCGGGCGACTGCCTACCGAAGCGGAATGGGAGTATGCGGCTTCGGGTGGCGTAGACCGGCTTTATCCCTGGGGACCGAAAGCGCCCGACCAAACCCTTGCAAACGGCAACTTCGGTTCGGGAGCGCTTGGAGACCCAAAGCGAGAGGTCGGGCTTTTTGCGACTGGTGACACCAAAGAGGGAGTGTCAGATATGGCTGGCGCCCTGTGGGAACTCACGTTCGATGTGTATGACCCTCTTCGTTACTCAAAGGTAAAAGACTCGGTGTGCACGAACTGCGTCAACTTGGAGCCAGGAACCAAGCGGGCAACGCGTGGTGGCTACTTTGAGAACGGTAGCAATCACGACAAGGAGTTTCGGACTGTAAACCGAGGCTCAACAACGCCAGCAGAGCGTGGGTATCCGGCTGGCTTCCGTTGCGCTCGCTCGCTAGTGCCAGAGCAGTAAGTCTCCGGCCCTCAAAACCCCAGCGCATCGTCGAAGTTCTCCCAGAACGCTTCGGGCGGGGGCACATGGCAGGCAGCCTCACCGGGGCCAGCGCTACACGTTGCCGCCGCCGAACTTGCCGGGCAGCAGTTGGCGCCCATCGGCGGAGCCCATTCCAAGGTGATGAGGCTCCCGCGCTCGGCCTTGGGTACAGTCACCTGGGCGTAGCGCCACGTCACCGCGTCGCTGCCATCGTCCACCCCGAGCCATGACGCGATGGCATCCCGGATCGCTTTGAACGCTCGGGCCAGGTTGTCGCTGTCGAGCTTGCGAGCGCCACGGCGGGTTAGCACCACGGTCAATCGGTCGAAGCGGGGCCGGGGCTGCTCTCGCAAAAGCTTCCGCACGGCGAAGCGCTGAGCATCCTTTCGGGCCTTCCGCCTCCCCCAGTGGTCGGCCAGGTTGGCCTCGGAGACCGGGCAGACGTCGAGGGTCAGCGTGTAGGTGAGAACCCCGCCGGCGAGGGCCTTGTGGGTGGGCGGCTTGGTGAACAGGGGTAGCGATTCTGGACGCACATTTGCTTTCTCCCCTTTGCGTCAAAATCTAGCAGCCGATTGCAAGGATACAAGGGCAACTTAGCGCAAGTATTCAGTCCTATATATGTGTTATTTTGTAGAAATTCTCCATAAGCTGACCATTCAGAGCAGCCTTATGTACAGCAGCCAAGTGGATCGGAATGAACGGCGCCAAATTAAATCTGGGTTTCGTTGACAGAGGTTTTCGTTTTTCCTATGAGAGGCTGGACCTCGTTTTACCTTTTGTCCGACAAAGCCAAATCTGGGAGAGATTCTATGGGCTATTCAAAGAAGGAAATAGACGCACTTCGTGTAAGGGTTTGTGCTCTGGAGCGACTTGAACAGGAGCGGCTCGAAGCAAAAGCGCTAGCCAGGCATAATGTGAAGATTATGATTTGCATTTTCTTTGCGCTCTTCGAAATTTGGGTCGTCTACGGCAAGTCAGCGCATAACGCCATCCCAGCGGCTGCGTTGTCTTCGAAGAGCCCGCCCCGACGGATGTAGCCCCGCGCCACCGTTTCGACCCTTTCAGCTTGCGGTGCGTTGGGGCTCAAAGGTGAGCTGAATCGAGATCTCCAAGGCCGTAGCAAGACGGCTAATGGTGGTGACGGTGGGCGCCTTCTTGCCGCGCTCGTACGACGCCACAGCCTGCTGGCTAACGCCGAGGCGCTTCGCCAAGTCGGTTTGAGTCAGCCCCAAGCGCTTGCGCTCATGGCGGATGATAAGAGCCACCAAGAGAGCGGGAGGGGGCAGCACAGCCGCTTGCCCTTCGCTGGGAGCCTCAGACGTGGGGAGAGGGGGCACGGCGCCAGTCTCAAGCGATGATTCAAGCCATCCCTCAAGAGCCTCCGCCGCCATCGCCAACGCGTCTTCATAGTTATCGCCGCAGGTCTGGCAGCCTACGAGCTCGGGAAAGACAACGGAGAACGCCCCGCCGTCTTCTTCGATAATGTCAGCCAAATAATGCATCTCTTGCCTCAGGTCATGGGCACCCCGGAGGCCTTCTCAATCGCCTTCAGGGTCCCTTTCGGTAGGTCCTTCTTCGGGTGCGGCACCGTTACCACGTTCGGGTTGCGCGCATGCTTGTACTGGTGATGCGAACCCTTGATCCGGTGAAGGTACCAGCCGTGTTCCTTTAGTCGTTTGATAACCTGTGCCGAACTCATGAGTATCAATATACAACCTTTAGATTGTATTGCAATAGAAAAGCACCTAGTGGCTATCGATTCTTTGCCCCCGCTCCCCTCGCTGAGAATTTCGCCGCAAGTCGACCCAGGGCACGGCCGAACGCGATTTGGCGAATTGCATAACGCTTTGGTTATATCTTCCGTGCCGCCCCGCTCCGCAGATTGCAAGGATACAGCTGCGCAGATTTGCTCATGCGCAGGGACTCTGGTCTAAAGCCTTCACTTTTCAACAGAATCGCCACAGCAGTTGTGAGTTTTCCTTGCATCTATGTTCAGAAGAACCACACTTATTCCTAACCGTTGAAAATGCATCTTTTTCGACGGCTAGAGAAGAAGGGACCCATGACCGACCTAACGACCGTTGAAGCAGCCGAAAACAACATCCTGGCGACGGAGGTAGCTAAGGAGCTGGCCGCAACGGTGGAAGCGGCGAAGGGTCTTGTGGCTGACTCGGTGGCCACTGGAACGCGCCGGGTTTACGAGGGGCACTTCAAACGGTGGCAGGCTTGGGCCGAGAAACATGGGCAGCCCGCGTTGCCCGCTAATCCAGAATCGGTGGCGCTTTACCTCGCTGCATTGGCCGAAGCGGGAAAGGGCGTTCGAACCATTGAAGTAGCCCTCTCGGCCATCGTTTCTGGCCACACCAGCGCCGGCAGCCATCTTGATAAGAGTGCCCCCTCCCTCAAGATGGTGATGAAAGGGATCCGCCGGCGGTTCGGCAAGCCCGCCGCAAAGAAGGCCCCAGTAACCAAAGAGGAGCTTTGGCAGCTGGTATGCAGCTGTGACTTGACCACCACCAAGGGGCTAAGGGACCGCGCGATTATTCTGGTTGGGTTCTGGGGCGCGTTTCGCCGGAGCGAGGTTGCAGCCCTCGAGTTGGGCGACGTTGAGATCAAAGAAGACGGGTTGGTCGTCATGCTCCGCCGCTCAAAGACTGACCAATCTGGCGAGGGGTACCTAAAGGGCTTGCCCCGCACCAAGGCCCGCGCCCTCTGCCCGGTGAACGCCCTCGAGGCCTACTTGGCCGCGGCCGGCCTTGAACTTGGCGGCGAAGGGCAGGTGTTTCGGTCCGTCAATCGCCACGGCGGCTTGGGCAAGAGCATGGCCAGCCAGGCAGTCGCCCACGTTGTGAAGGGCGCAGCGGCCGCAGCTGGGCTCGACCCCAAGCGCTTCGCAGGCCATTCGCTTCGCAGTGGGTGGATTACGGAGGCTGCCAGGCAGGGGCGCGACTTGCGGCAAATCATGGATCAAAGCGGGCACCGGAGTGAAACGGTAGCGCGGGGCTACATTCGCCGGGGTGGCCTCTTCGAAGACAACGCGGCCGCTGGGATGGCGTTAGCGAAGGCCATTGCAAGAATACAAGGGCGCATCAGTGCTGTTGTGCACCAAATGTTGTGCAAACCACTGAAAATATGCGCTAAATTCGTGTCACTTATCTTGTACCGAGCGATGTACTCGTAATCCGTGATACCCGGCGCATCCTCGAACATCTCGACCCACACGTGATTTTTCGTCACCCCGTCTATGGCTGTAAACGAATGTCCAGAAGGGGCATGGATAATCTGCTTACCGCCGGTAACAACGTTCACAACAAGAATGCTGGTCCACTTGTCCGAAGTGGATGGTAGTCCAAGAGCATAGTGTTCAAAGCCTCCAGCTGAGCCAATCGTTGAGTGGTACGTCTGGGTCATTTCTGGCACGTCTACCAGTTTACTTGGCGTAATCTTGGTCGGATCGCCCGAGAAGGGGGAGCTCCAAATTTGGACGTCTGTTCGCTGGAGCCCACCCAGATTGGGGTATGTGCCCCGAAGCCATACCAGGCGGTTACCCACGAGAACAGGGGCCCCAACATCGTGCGTGGAATCACTTTCAAGGATGGGCACACCCGGGGTTTTGCCATCCGAATAGCGGTACTGCATGCGGTAGCTGTTGCTTGCGGTCCCGTAGGGTTCTGAATAGAGCAGGCCACTCCCAAATGGCCTCGCGTCCGCCCCTTGCCCCATTGTCTCCGTTGTGGGGTGAATAAGCGTGGCAGTGCTCGGTGAGTCGAGTGGGGTAGTGGCAAAAATGGCGGCGCCATTTAGCTCGAACACGCGATAGGTGTCTGTAATGAAGCTAGTATAACCCGGGGGACCCAAGGTCAGGCCTTGGGGTGGCTGTAGTGTATGGAAGGCGGGAGGCGAGAATTTTACCTCTCCTCCGCTTAGGGGCGTTTCTCCGTGGAAGAAGTTCGAGGATGAGCCGCTGTTGTGAACAACATCGATGAGGATTCGGTTACTCCTAAGCCACGCGGTATGCCCATAGCACTTATGGCTTGCCTGATTTGAGCTCGCTCGAAAAGAAGCCTTTATCTTTCCGTTTTCGTCAGCGATGATCGCTGCCGCGAATCCAGCCTTCTTGTTCACAGCCAGAGTCTCAACGACCAACTCGTCCCCCTCGTAATGCGCTCCGTTGTGGTTATTGCCCGTATACGACCCCGGGAGAAAGTTTCCGTTGGTGCGGGCGCGCTCGCAGCCGCTTACTCCTTCGCACGGCTCCCAGTTGAAGAATTGAGCATCTTCGGGGTTGGCCAGGCGCCACAACGTGCACTCACCGAAAGCGGCCGCTACTTGCCAGTCAGGTGCCCATCCAGACGAAGTTCCCGCAGCACCGGACGATCCCCCTCCACCTGCCGCGGAGGAGCCGCCCGCCGTATGGGCAATCCCGCCCGTGCCGCTATTGCCTCCGCTTGAGCTTCCCGCGCCCGAAGCTCCCGCGCTTCCAGCCGGCGCAGAGCTGGAGGGCGCACTTTGCTTCGAAGAAGTACAAGACAGCAGCCACCCTCCTGCGGAGAGGGCCAGAATGCCAAGGGCAGCTTGCTGTTTGCGATTTAGAAGCATGCATCCAATCCTGCATCAGGAAGCAAAAAGTGCTCGGGATTAGAGATCCGACGTGATTCAACGGTGCCACCCTTACCGCGCAAGGGCAAGTTGAGTCCGCTGGCCAGAACCTGGGGCTCATACGCCAACGCACCGTGCCCAATTTGGTCCCACTTTACATGCAGGCCGTGTTCATCGACACCGAGGCCAAAGACCGCGTGGAACTTGAGCTTTCTCGAAGACGTTGAAAGCACCAAGGTGCCATCTGGCGCGTTGCTCAGATAGACATCTTTGCTTCGCGGATGCTTCCACCACGAACCGAGCACCGAAATGCTGTTGTCGTCGAGGCTAATGCGAAGAATGCGGGCAAATTTGCCAAACCAACCACGCTTTTCGTCCACTACGTAAAGGGACCGGTCTTGCACCCTGAAGGTGGCCGCGAGCACCTTGCGAGGGAACGTCTTGCCTTTGTAGGGCGTCTCCGACACTTGGCCGGTGACCAAATCAATGCGTCGGAGGGTCTTCGCCCACTTCTTCCCCTGCTTGCCGCCAATGACGAAGATGGCTTTCTCTGTGGCGCTCAGTGCGGCCTTGAACTTCCGACGAGCTACCGCTTCACTGGAGCTTGGGGTAGCGGTGCCAGTGCCGACATTTCCAGTCGTATTGGCAGCGATACTGCCCTGGACTCCGCCGAGTTCAAGCGTATCGTCAATCACGATGCTTCGCCCAAAACCTTGCATCTTGCCGTCACGATTGAGGGTCATAGTGGCATTGACCCCAACCCCGCCATCTCCAATCATAGCCATCAGCGGCAAGCCATTCTGCACGTGTTTTACAGGCTCCTCCGCCATGATCATACTCGCCCCAGGAGCATTGAGCACCCCGGCGAACTCTGGGCCGATGCGCTCAGAGAGGTTGAGTGCCCTGTCACCGGCGACAGCTTGAACTTTCCAGTCTGCGGGATCGATATTCCACCAAAGACGCGAGAACTCATCTAGGTAGATGCACTTCAGACACAACTCCTGCGCGCAGAATAGCCCGCATGGATCCTTTGGAACGTCCGTATTGCCGCCAAACGGGGGGATCTCGGGCTCCTCGGTCAGCGGCCGACCAAATTTGGCATAACGGTAGTTGTTGGACTTATTGGTATAACTAATGGTGCCGACACCCTGATTGATGCCATCAACGCTGCGGGTATGAAGCCAAAGAACTCCAGGGACAGTGAATTCATCCACATTGCTGTCGGGAGCATCCTCAGGACGTGCATGTGGGGTAATATCCCACCCGAAGAAGTATGGGCCATTGGGCGGCAAAACTCCATTACCTATCGGTACAGAACCTGCAGCCTGCGGAGTTAGCCCAGTCCGGAACGTGTCAACAAATATGAAGCCAAGCTAGCAAATAATGAATGTAGCGTCCGTGAACGAGGGGAGCGCTGGTC
>WURV02214420.1:0-10804 GCA_011762755.2 Epimenia babai
TTTGTAAAGGGTCATAGATTGGCCCACACAACGATTACTTCGGTAGTCAGCCTATAACTAAATAAATAAATAAATATATATAATATATATACAGTGAAACCTGCTCTAACGACCGTTTAACATGTACAGTGTATATATATATACACTGTATATGTTTCTCTCTATAGCCAGTATGCTATATGTGGCATTTTTCAGCCAAAAAAAAACTCTTTAAACGCCATCTTCCCATAGGGGTCTGGGTAGCCCTTCCCTCCGACATGGCTGTGTTTCAGATGCTCTCTGGGTGGTCTCTATGGCGCTATCTTATCTCACCTTGAATACTCATCAACTATGACGGACTGTAGTGGAGTGTGCAACACACGTAGCCTGTCTCTGGTTGTTTTGTACCAGTGGCATGGAGTTACCTGTCCGCCCAGACTCTGGTTTTTCACCACGCCGTTATCACCCACCCATTATATCAGAAGCTAATCCGTTGGTCACGTTATCCACATAGACTAGCTGTATACAGGACCTACCTGCACAACAATTGCTTCAGTAATCACCTATTAGTAACTAACTAACTGGTTGTTCATCAAGAACTATCGATTCCCTCGTTATTTTCATCGTTACCATCGCATCGCTCCCCGCAGGATCATCGGACTATGCCTGCTCCAGAACGAGACCTGTCCCCTGTTCTTGTGTCGGCACATCCTCAAGTTCATCCTCGGCCGTAAGATCAGTTGGCACGACCTCGCGTTCTTCGATCCCGTGATGTACGAGAGCCTACGACATCTCGTCTTAGACTCGGAAACGAAAGATGCGTCTCTCATGTTCCACGCTCTCGACATCACGTTCTGCGTGGAGCTTTCGCCGGAAGAGGTGGCTTTCATGAGTTCCAATACATGAACAGTTCACCACACTGTTTCACTAACTCACTAAATCACTCTCTGTTATTCACCAAAATTCTGTTATCAATTCTCCTCATTAGTCTTCATTTTATATTTTTTTTCGATTCATTTGCTTAATCAGCAAAATATACTACTCAAAATTTCTTAAGTATCACCCATATAATTTTATATATTTGTATATTTTTATTGATATTAATAACTGAATAAGTCACATCTTGGATGGCGTTTCGTTCGTTTTGCCAGGGTGGTGGACAGGCCGAGCTGGTGCAGGGAGGGTCGATGATCGAAGCAAACGCGCAAAACATTCATGACTACGTCCGCAGATATGCCGAGTATCGAATGACCACCGTCTGCCTCAAGGCTCTCAAGGTCAGTTATTGACCAACGGTCAGTTATATCAAATACGGCATTGGTCACGAAAAGGGTTACTATATGATTTCAATATATCTTCTTTTATGTAATCAATATAAATTTTTATTAAAATTCATTCCTATTTTCAACGTTCTGTTGTGTTTGTATCACCCTGGGGACACTGTCTGTTCCAGTCTCTAAGGATGGGCGTGCACGATGTCATTCCATCCCACAGTCTCGACGGTCTCACAGCCGAGGATCTGCGTCTCCTGCTCAACGGTGTCGGTGACATCAACGTTCAGACTCTCATCAGCTTCACGTCTTTCAGCGATGAAAGCGGTTCGTCTTACAAACCCAGTCAACCTGGTCATTTCTGCCTTCGTAACATATGATTCCTCAGTTATGGTAGCAAATTAACTCTCGTATCAGACATTATGGTTCATCTATCTGTTTATATATAGTTTTTGATACAAGTTTTAACATATTGTTTCTGATACAATCCTGAGCTATAGTATTTGATACAACCCTGAGATATAGTATTTGATACAACCCTGAGATATAGTATTTGATACAACTTTTATATATTGTATCTGATACAAGTTTTAACATATTGTCTCTGATACAACCCTGAGATATAGTATTTGATACAACCCTGAGATATAGTATTTGATACGAATTTTATATAATGTATCTGATACAAATTATGACATATATTATATTCACTGTTAAAATGGATTATTCCATACAACTTTGTAATTTTTGCTAAATGGACTGGCTGGTTGATTAAAATGTTGTTTGTAACTCCACCGTGTCAGTGACTGCATGACGCCTCATCCACATACGTGACGTGTTCCCTACTTGGTAAATCCCTCGTGGCAGTGACAATTAAATCTTGTGAATGGCAAATGTTGTCCAGGAGAGACGACGGATAAAGTGCAACGTTTCAAACGGTCATTCTGGTCAGTGGTCGAGAAAATGAGCAACCAAGAACGCCAAGATTTGGTACGTATGTGTCATAGTCTAGTGTATCAGAATTGGTCTAGTGTATCGGAATTAGTGTAGTGTATCAGAATTGGTGTAGTGTATCAGAATTGGTCTAGTGTATCAGAATTGGTCTAGTGTATCAGAATTGGTCTAGTGTATCGGAATTAGTGTAGTGTATCGGAATTGGTGTAGTGTATCAGAATTGGTCTAGTGTATCAGAATTGGTCTAGTGTATCAGAATTAGTCTAGTGTATTAGATGTATTTCAGTGTATTAGAAGTAGTGCACTGTCCAGTGTATTAGTGTAGTAGAATTAAAGTAGTGTTTCGGACTAAGTTGGGCTTAAGTCAATCAACCAGAAATGAAACACAATTCTTATTTTTCTTCAGACATGAATTATTCTAGAGCAGCTAGGTTCTACATGATTTATGTTATATCACCACCAAGCACGTTAGTTTTGTTGCACAAATAGTGTACATTTCACTATTCGTGTTAATGGATACTCGCAGTCAAAAAAGTTGTACTCTACCTTTATGTTTGTATACCTCGAAGATTTCTGCAATTTTAGGCTCATGTACGCAGTATGTGTTTCATCTGGCTGTTTGTTAGGGTCGCCAGATGAGGTTATTAAACGGTTTTGCAAGAAATTTTACGATTGGAAATAAATGAACCCATGAACAAATTACTAGATTCCCCGGTGTTCTAAATAAAGATATGGATCCAGGAATTTTCTGAGAGTTTCAGTATTTCTCAAGGTAGAGATAGGAGCATGGTGCCGCACCATGCGGAGTGGCTTATCAATCATTTAGCAAGCTGCGCGAGTGACTGAAGTGAGTGTATAAATGTCTCGCCTTGTTGCTCTACACTTATTAGTGTTGTATCACTGTATCGCAAATATAGAAATTTCTGTCCATATCATTGTCCAGCTTCCAGGGAGCCTCACAAATACAGAAATATATTTTAGTTACAGCATAAACACAGAAAAATAGCAAACGGGGCAAAATTTGTCAAATCATTTTTAAAAAGATTATTTTATGAAAAAGTGTGATAATGATTGGAGTATCTTGCAGATACATTATAATCAGTAACTGCCTCTATTTGTAATTTTGTTTTGTGGTTTTTTCATGGATCTGTTCATTGGTTGTTCACCGGCCGTAGTGTCACGCCGTTTCCGGTCACGCCTCATCTACAGCTGTCGTGTTATGTCACAGGTCTAGGGGCAGCTAACCTAATGGTTGTTTGACTTTGAATCCAGGGGTCCCTGTCCCAATTCCAGCTCAAACCAGTATACCATCTGGCGTTTTTAGGCTGAAAATGCCTTAAAGCCCATGTCTTAATGCCCATGGGGGTCTGGGTAGCCCTTGCAGTGTGGTTCTGTCAGGGCTTCTCCCTCTGACGTTTGCTGTGCTTCAGAAGCTATATATATGATCTCTATGTCACTTACCTCTCCGCTATGTGGTCATCTCATTGTTAATAAGCATTGATCTTTAATAGTCTTAGCGGAGTTTGCGACATATGTAGCTCGTATGTAGACATCCGGAATGGAAGAAGGTCATTGATCTGCCCAGACTTGATGGGTTTTTCACATTAGGTGTTTTTGCCCCTTATCAAATTGTCGTGTTAACCACATTAATAGGCTAGCTTTATCAAGGGCCAAGGATGGCCCACGCGACGATTACTTTGGTAATCAGCCTATAAATACATACATATATCACAGGTCTACTTCTGGACATCAAGTCCCGCTCTCCCATCGAGCGAGGAAGGTTTCCAGCCAATGCCCAGCATCACGATCCGCCCGGCCGATGATGACCACCTGCCAACGGCCAACACGTGCATCTCGCGCCTTTATATACCTCTCTATCAGACCCGCGCGATCTTACGCAACAAACTCCTCCTGGCCATCAAGACGAAATGTTTCGGCTTCGTTTAATCCTTTCACCACCTGCCTCCAACCGACACGTGCATCTCGTGTCTACAGAGCTCTCTATCAGACCCGCGCGATATCACGCAACAGACCCCTAGCCATCTAGACCAAACATTTCGGTTTCGTTTAATCATTTCACCACATGCCTCCAGCCTAAACGTAGATGTCGCATCTTCACATACCTCTCAAACCCGCCTGATATTACGCAACAACCTACTAGCCAACAACACCCCGATGTTTCCGTTATCTTTGAACATTTGTCAATCTGCCTATAGCCGGCACCTACTCCACAGCCCTCCACATCCCTTTTGCTACACATTGACTCCATCTTGTGCAGACTGGACTAAGTCATTGAATACACCGCTTCTATGTAAGTCTCCAGAAATACGTAAAATATGAACAAGTAAAACTTAGTTAAGAAAACCTCCATAAAAAACACTAAAATTATTTTATACTCAATGTACTATCCTTTGATTTTGAAAAAGAACACATTAATTTTGTACTAGAGTTGCGCGAGGGTTGATTTAATTATCCCATTTTTACCCAACGTGAACCCCAATCTGAACACGCAGCGAACAGACGTGGTGTCCATGGCAGCGTTGCCGACGCTGCCGACCTGAATCGTTGAAGTTGAATTTGAACCATAAACAATACCTAGAATGTTAATAACTGGCTAATGCGCACCGTGGAGTCGCCAAAGTCCCGCAACTCCGGCACCACAACAAACCCGTACTATGAGAACATGAGCTCTGCCACTGCATTGACTCACGACCCTATATAACATTCTTAAGTGATTGTTTACAATTCCTGCCTGTTGTCGCGCGAACCACAAACATTTATAACTTAACAACTTCATGAATATACGACGTTCATTGTTCTAGATATTCATTCCATGTTCGTCCCATCCTACCCATTCGTAATCCTCAAATGCAAATGGAGAGTTGTTTTCCAGCGACCAGTGACGTTACAGAAATCATATACTGAAATGTTGGCATCAAAGTCCGAGAATTCCACGATATATTACCTAAGAATTTGGAGGAGTGGAATTTTGACTTATACAAGTCTATAACCAACACAGTAACAGCGAGAATGAAACTCGGTCGAGAGTTCAGTTGTTATAGATTCATGGTGTATATTTATGAATGCAGTCTGATGAGAAATGCTGATTTTTTATCTGTTAAGAGTATTTTTCGTGACCAAAATAGAGAATAGTAGATGTAATATAGTTACTTCACCTGCATGATTCGCGAATGATCGCCACCTACGAGGCCAGACAAGCCTAGTCATCCCACTGCGGGTAGGTACGGTGACACTGGCAAGAGCTGGGAATGTAGAGAGAATCGTCATCCCACTGCGGGTAGGTACAGTGACACTGGCGAGAGGTGGGAATGTAGAGAGAATCGTCATCCCACTGCGGGTAGGTACGGTGACACTGGCAAAAGCTGGGAATGTAGGGAGAATCGTTTCACGATGCGCTCGTCGCCTATCTCGGGTCCGGCGTGGTAGCGTCTGCGGGGGGGGGGGGTTCAGACACTCGGCACGCAACATATGATACGTGGAATTTTTGATGGAGCGAAGATAGATATTCAACAGATAATTGAAACAAAGATAGGCAGGGAGATACACGGTGTTAGATCTATATAATAAAATAGAACGCGGTTCCGGTAAGGTGATCATAAATGTTGGCCATATTAACAGGACTTTACTTATTTAAACATTGGTTGTTAAAGAAATAATCCCTTATTATTCTATTTATAACGCAGTTTTAGTTCAACTTACTGTCTTCTAGGATTTCTTCACTATGCTGTTATAATCATAATTGGTCTGAATTACCTTCTGAGGCACCTTGAAATAAAACTATTATTGTTAGTGTATAACTATTGTATTGACGGAGATTGCGGCACTCGGCCAAGGTTAAAGACGCGCAATACGTGGCTCTTAACCCAAATTATTTACATGACTGCGATTACTGTAGTAGAAAACGATTTATAATCGATACGAAATTCATGTTAGCAAGGCATATACTGCATTAATGAATGAATCATTCTCTAACAACAACGCAAGCATAAAAATCACTGCAACACCCGAGAACCGCGTGGCGTGTATGAAAGCACATGTATGGTTCGCAAATTTTTCGTGCGTGGTTTTGGCGTGAAAAATTCCAACGATGATGACGTGTAAATTTGTAGGCTGTATCGATGTTTTGTTAGTTTAAATATCGTTTCATAATAAAATGTCTTATTGTTATTACTTGCCTGCTTTTTTTTGTTGTTAACAGAATATACATACATCACAGCGCTTGTGAAACCTTGCACTTTTTGTTATGTTGAACCATAATGGGAAGTACAATTATGTATTTATACATTTGCATGTAATAGTAATATAATCTATCGATTAATGTGAGTAAAATACATGATATTGATATGGGATGTACCCAAAACCTCACCGATTCATTCTAAAAACATCACGCATGTGTCGATTTCATCGTCACAATGAACTTTCGAGTATCCTTTATTTTCGCTCCATACTGAGTAAATCGCCCCTTGTTAGTTAGTAACTTTCATTATCGCCCCTTGTTGGCGAGTTAATGTCGCTATCGTAGTGATAGTTAATTATCACACTAACCAGTATTAGATGGCACAAAATAATATAACCCGTATGGGCGTAAAGATCGACGTTAGTAAGTTTGTGTGTTAATAGTGCTTTCATGATATCAAATTTGTCGAATGCAACATATTGATCATTAATTCATGGGTAATGCCGTTCGATGATTTCACACTGCGAACTTCAGCGCAGTTTCCGTCATGTAACGCGATTATAATGGCGCCTGTCAAACGATGTAGCTAGGGGAGAGCAGGGCCGGTGGTGACATGTATTATCGTAGCCTTTCATTGATTAAAGCTCCCGTCAATAAAAATCCAAAGAGTCCGTCATTGGATGAGACTTGGCACATTGCACTATACCGAGTTGGTTATAGCGAGCAAGCACGATCTCTCAAACTGGCTTCATGGACCAGAGCGTTGGGCCGATGTTAGGACGCGAAATATCGAAAATAACTATACTGTTCAACAATTCAACATTAAACAAATTTGACAGAATGTGCAAAAAGAAAAAATGTTCAGTATGGCAATGTTCAGTGGTGTTTCGAAAATCGTCGAGTCAATCTCACTACATAAAAACGGCATGCGCAGATCCTACATGGCGTGCTCCAGGAGTATCTTGATCAAATCGTCTGAGCGCGTAAGTCTCGGTGCCTTGTACTGATCCTCACACGTCGACGGTTTCGTAAGCAGCACATACGCGCGCAGTTTACCGAAGGCGCCTTGTTTGAGTTGTACAACCACGACCTTATTGGCCGTACCGTAGCGCCGGTGTCTGCGATAGGAGTCAAGGGCATCGACGAGTCGACTCTCCAACTGTACAATCACAACACTGTCGGATTAGGGAGTGAAAATGTAGAGGTGAATTGACGTCGCTATTGAATATAATTTAATTTTAGCTAATGATAAATATATGTATGGGTGTTACTGCGCTGACATTGTTATCGTACATTACGATGTGGGTGGTGTTATTTTTATCACATAAAATTGAGATCAATTAGACTTTATTAGACCAGGTGAAGTGTACAAATGCTTGTGTTAATCATTAATCTCGGCGATTCAATAAGAAGTTATCTTCACTTTTCGTTTCATCGCTAGCCGCCATAAACATTCACCGTACACAGCATTTGGGAGCCTTTATTGGCTGATATTTGCGGTCTATAAATGTTGTACTTTACCTATAGAGTACTTTATCTTATGATAATCAGAATGGAAACTGTGTAGTCTACAGTAACTTATGTTTCAAGTATTCGATAATAGCTGATATGTTTATGTCAAATCTCTGAGAGAATCAGAAGCTCACTTGATCGGCGAATCGAGGCGGCAGAACGAAATCGGACTTCATCTCAACGAAAACCCAATACGCCAACTGTCCACATCCCGTTCCTGTATGACACATGAGTTTTTCACGCATAGTGTGATATCACGTATAAATTCACTCACTGATTCTCATATCCATACAATTCGCAGTCACACCTCAATCCCAAAGCTTCTTGACGATACCTTCCATTCACGCTATTGCCTAGATAGTATCACATTAACTACTCACCTCTCAAATTTGGCATACCCACAAGTATTATTGTGAACCTACAGGACTAAGGTGTTTGTGCCACCGTCCCCTATTTCCCCGACCGTATGCAACGCGACCCTTCGCGTTTACCGATTCTCGTGACTATTGTCTGCACTTTCTTAGGCACCCTCGCTCTTCACCTACGTGTTAGATTTTTTTTGAATATTGATACTAGAGTGCAAACATCTCTATAATAAATGTCAACGAGTAATTAACATTGGAACAGTGTTGCGATTTAAATAATTCTGGACGTGCGTTAAACACTGCTGGTTATACCCAATTAGATTAAATTTACTATGACCTTTAACCCTGTCGACATGAACACTCTCCGTGCAGCAGAAATCCGCGATATTCTCGGTTGATACTACGTGGCGGAGAGTTTCATAGAGGGCTGTCTCGACCACGTGTACAGGAGTCTTTTCGTTGTTTAGGTATAGGACATCTCCGACTCTTAAGAATAGAATATGGCGTATCAGATATAGGATAAATTATGGATATTCAGTGTAACTCACATAGCGCACGCGCACACACTCCACAAAGACACTACTCCCACACACCACCCACACACGTTGGCGCCAGTGCCGTAGTGGTTAGAAGCGCTGCCTTTCATGCGAGAGGTTGCGAGTTCGAACCGGCATAAACCAGAAATTTTTTCTCGCGCCTTCCGCAATAGGAAATGAGCAAGATTTGCGTGCTTGAATATTGAGAAAGATTTGTCGTGTAATGGTTTATTATAAGAATATCTGAGGGTAGTAAAAGGGCAATGTTTTACGTGCGACTGACATTTAATTATAAAGTAGCACTAAAACCGCACCTTTACCACACACGCCGCACGACGCACGCGCGCGCGCCCACAATGTATTTTGAAATCAGCTCTATCACATTACCCGATTTAGTTTACAGAAAATGAATGTGATTTCACAGAACTTAGCAAGTAACATTCTAAACCTATATGACGCATTATCAGTAAACTACCGCAAAGATAGGCTATATTGTCATGAGGCATAGAAAAATGGTCGTCACGACTTAAAGATTTTTTAACTCTGTTGTCCGTTTGGAAACGAACGATGGCAGGCAGAGCACTTACGATTACAAAATTGTATAGTCTTTAATCATGTCACACCTCTGAGCGAACTTGTACTGGGGCGTTTCGTGATAGAATCCAACGACCGTGATGACATCCGTTGTCTTGTAGCGGTAAAGACCTTCGGACGTTGTGACCACAACCTCATACTGCTTGCCGATCTCAGCCTGCATGGGTAATATTTAGTAATGTTAGTGATAATTATTACAATGTGTACACATTGATAGAGCGTATAAAGCATTGTGTAAATACAAGCTATGAGTGATAACAACAACAACCCAGAAATCCATGTTACAATGTTGATATGTACTCATCACGCGTAGCTAGGTGTTTTCGTTTACTCTTTGATTTAGTAGAGGGGTATTTGAAAATAGCTTATGTGGTCGTGCATATATGCCTACATACATACCCGAATGCACTCACGCATATACCTGCACGCACACACACACACACACAAAGACAATATACCTACACACGCACGCACGCACGCACACACACACACACACACACACACACACAAAAGACAGTAATTTAGTAAAACACAACTGTAGAGAACTAGGCACAATAACATCACTGCTCTGTGACCTATAATGGCAACCTCAAGAGAAATGTAAACAGATAGCCAGACAAACATTGATGCACAGGATAATTAATGGCGAAATATTTATCAACATTTCCTTCTATGTCGTCAAGAAAACACGCATAACAAGACAACGCCAGCAAAAAAGTTTATCGAAATACGCCCGCAAAGGAGCGCATACAAATTAAGTTTTCCTTCTCTACGGTCAAACAATGAAACACCACTGACAACTCTATAAGACACATTGAGGGCAACGACGGGTTTAAACAGCTCATAACGGCCAGCATTAACGGCCAAGAAACAGACAATGTTATTTCCCACTGAACAGAGACATGCCAGTCCTTTAGGAATTATCATTATAGTTGCAGATAACTGTTAAGTCTCCAGGTTTCGCAAATTAACACAAGAAATCTACCGGCAAATTAATGATATTTCAATATAAGAAGATTTTTTCATATTAATAATATTAGTAAAAAACAATAACGTTGTGTTTTTAAAACCATATTTCCAAAACCGCTCATCTCGCTGAATACGGATGTCATCACTGAACACTTTCGTAAGCAGGTGCAATCAAAAACTTATGTGCCAATAACTTGTATCGTAATTTATACATGCAATACGGTATCGTACACCCCCGTGACGTAAACGAAAAAAATTTTATGAAAATTAAATTATCTTGTATCCAAAATTCAATTAGATATTTGGGCCCCTTCATTCAGTACAGATAAAAACATATTAGATACGAGATAGTGCATCAGATACGAGTGCAGTGCGGGCTGTGAATGACCTTTGTGCCATTCTGCAATTCCCCCCCCCCCCATTTAT
>WURV02214431.1:0-10803 GCA_011762755.2 Epimenia babai
TAAATACCAGTATTTCCTAAAACGGTTTAGGGAATACCGGTATTTACTGATTACCAGTATTTACTGTAACATATATAAGGTACAGCGATACTGTGGCTCGTAGCTTCATTAGGGAAATTAATGTTCCATTATTTATTATGTTAAAGTTCAGCTCACAATATATTATAACATTAGGTAGTCTTTATGTTTTATACTAATTACTGACAGTGGCAAGCTGTAAGGTACAATGACCACAATTTCTGATAAACATATTGCCATGAGTATTGTTGGTCACAATTTTCAGTTATTTTCCTCAAGGTGGTCTCAGTGAGGTATACCTTATACACAGACACCATCTATATTCTTTGGGGTTGCCATGTTAGTCAAAATGAATACATACAAATACAAATGGTAGCACCTTTTAAAATTGATGGAAATTTATTGAAATACGAGCTTTCACATACATAAGGAATGCTTTATCAGGTAAAAGAATATGCTTTATCTGGTGAAAGAATATGCTTTACCTGATGAAGGATTCCTTTTGTATGTGAAAGTTCATCTTGCAATAAAGTTCTGTTAGTCTTAAAAGGTGTTGCCATTTCTTCTTTAATATCTTCCACAATACTTGTGAGTTTATTTTGTAGTTATGATTATATATTTTATGACGCAACAGTAGATATCATCACCTGGACGAAGAGATGTTTCTGGACATGTGACTATATTCTGGTCTAGCAGTTGAGAATTTAAATTCTTTTTTCCTTTTTTTATGAAAGCAACATATTCAGCTTATCGTGCAAAAATTTATAAACTGGATGTCTGCAGCAGGTTGTACATTTTTACTCTCCAGCGGTGGCATTGCCAAGGCTTGTGATGTTTTTATGCGTATGTTACTACTTACAACTACTTACTCCATGTGAATATATGCTGTTATTAAAACAAGCTAAAGAGTTAAGTCATGGCAATAATTATGTAAAAGATTAGATTGTCGTGTTTGACCTTAACACAATCTTAGATGACAAAGCTGTCAACTTCGTGAAAGTCGAAAAGTTCTTTTACGAAAGCATGCTTATAGAGACGTCACCACAGGATTACATTCCACGCAACTATACAGGTCAGGCTCGTGGACTCTATACTTAACATTAGGTGCTAGTGTTTGTTATACACAAGAGCAAATAGACAAAATTAGACACTCTCATTGATGTTGTCAGTCCTTTTGTGATTTAGCAACATTTAAGACTTGCATATCACCAGTCACCAGTACTGGGTCATGCCCATTATTCCTAATTCTCATTCCTAATACAGCTTAGAATCACTAAAGTATCCTGTTATTCCTAATGGCCAATGAGCTACATTACAAGGTGTTAAACATCAAAGGAGAGGATTATCTCACCCTGTCATTATTGGAGTTGTCCCAATCATAACTTATTTGTGTGGGCTACTGGTCTTGCCATTGGTTATTTTAAGCAATGAAAGTGATTGACCGCTGTCCAACCCTCTGCTGATATCAAAAATATAGTTCTGTAGACTTTATTATAACAGTCTTATCTTTAATCAAGCAATTCATACACAACATGATTTGTTTTCTTAATGGTACTAATCAGTTAGTTGATGACCAATCAGTACAGGTGTGATAATCCTTTCTTTTGTATTAGGAATAATTGGACAGATTTCTATGTCCGGAATTGGGGTCAATTACGGTAACAGTAAAGAGTAAAAACCCCACCCCCTTCCCAGTCCCAGTCCTGTATCAGCCGTTTGCAGCACCTTTAGAATATGAGCTTATAATTCTCTTTGTGATTCTTATGATCTTTCTGTCTTCGTATTATGGGATTTCGTTACATTGTGCAGTGTTTATTCCATTTAAATCAATAACCTACATGTAGAAGCTTGGTATGTATTGTGTTGATTTTAAAAATCAAGGTTCTGTGAGCCTCATCTTTTGCTTTGACCCTAGGTTTTAGTCTCATCAGCCTTTAGCATAATACGGCCCTGTCTGGTCCCAGCCACTCGCTGATATATATGGTTCAGAGCTTTCTCATCATTCCGAGACCACCAGTTTATATTTATGACCAATTGGACTCCGTAATGACTTGTTGAAGAAATTGTAACGCTGTTGTTTCTGTACATGTAGTTAGTTAGAATGGGCTGGCTATCAGGAAGCCCTTTACAATGCTATTGTAGTTACAAAGTCTTTACTTCTCCATGTGATTATTTATACATACGTACATGATGTTGTGACGCAGGTGTTGGTGACATGTCAGCTGATGGTGACAGTGGCATGACTGAGCATCGCGAGCAGCAGCAGACAAGTTTCGTTCATGCTGAGCAATACGAGCATCTGTCGCGGCTATGTCTTGATAACTCTCAGTATGGCATATATTGGCCTGATGTACTTGAATGATTTCATCTCAAACTTATATACATAATCATTTATCATGTGAATAAATTTTATGAAATGAGAAAATGAATAAAAAAGACGTTGTTGATTGAAGTGAAACTTCTCAGACCTATTTATAAATACACTACATTTAATTAAACCAACTATGTAAATATAAATGTACTCTTTATTGAATCACTTGTGCCTTCTCCCCACAACTATTTGGTAGAAATTTGGTTGTAACTCTAATCGCGCAAACGATTGATGGATCGTTACACTTCTGTCACCTTCTGGGATTTAAGATTTAAGATATATTTCATATTTGAAGCTTTGCTGACGAAGACAATGCATTCTGTTGCAATTCATGGCAAATAAAGATGGAATTAATCATGAACATCTGTAGAATTGTCCTTGCATTTTATCATTGCCACGTGTTTGAATGTGTACAGATAGATGAGGGCAGAGGGAGTATTCTGTAGTTCATGAAAGATAACCATAGCTTATCGTTTGACCTAGTGACTCACTTTGTTGTTACAGTGTTTGTGAGCTACCTTTCGTATATGTTGTAACTGGTGACACATTTAACTCATTAATAAATGGGTCACTGTCCTCATATGTCACCTGTATCACCACATTCAGCATTCACGGGTGATAGTGAGCTCGCCCAGTGCCCACTGCGATTATATTCACATTTAACTGTTTCACGGATTATCTACTCTAGACTGACAATCCTGTTTTAAAATCTAGACCATTCTGTCTTTGGTAAGAATTTTCTTAGTTAAATTTTATTACAATGCACTGTGAATGACTTTCAGGTTTGACCTGGCATTGGAATATGCAGGAAAAGTGAGTATTGTCACCACCTATGATTATTGAAGGATCACAAGCAGATTCTTTGAATGTAGTTTTTATTATATTTTACAATATCATTTTAGTCCTTATTTTTCTGTATGGAGTATTTTCGTATATTTGGGAAAAGTAAAACTGTTGTAAACGTGCCGTAAACTGTAAGATGGCTGTTTCACTCTCAGGCGGCGAGGTTAAAGCATAGTTTACTTGGAGAAAGCCACCCCTCTACGCAAGAGTGTCTGAATTTCTTCACCAAAGTCTACGCTGAAGTCGGCAAACGGCAATACTCAAGTTTGTCTTCTACATTGTATTCATACAATGCTTACTCTATTTGCCCAAACAGAAGACGACTTTTTAAATAGAAATTGAGGTATGGGAGTCATTTTATAATTGGGGGCCGTTCTATATTCAGAAATTCAAATGGATGTTTTGCTGAATCATTCAAAAGCACAGGTGTGATCTTGACCTTTGGGAATATGTATTTAACCACTTTAACCAGTCAGTCTATTTTAAAATGTGGAGGTGTGATAATCGTAATTGAATAGAGAGTAGGGGGCGACAAGTCATTGTTTCACCAGCAGCATCCATTGTCATTATCTTTACTTTTAAATGGTTCACAGTGATCTACCTTGAATGATTTATTTTATTAACGAAATTTACGGTGATAAACATAAATTCCTTGAACTTTGTTTGGACAGGCTGTTATTGATATAAATAGCCAATAGCAAATTTCACTGACGTCAATGGTACAGGTATTAATAACAAAATAGTTACCAATTACTAGTAGTAAAGCACATTAAAACTTTATGTAAGTAATGATAGCAACACAGTAAGCTTTTTATTATTTTGGCTACCTCTATTTGAGGGATTAATTTTATTACCAGGATCATATTCGTGCGAATATGGTATATATAATTAGAAGGTATATCATATCTATGTCAAGATGTGGTTATTAGATGTTTGTTACCTGTTTATGTCTTATTGTGGTGCTTGGAGCATTTTTCATGATTTGTGAGGAATACACCTTTTTTGTTTCTTTGACCTGGCAGTCCTTACAATTTGTTTTTCTGATCTGGTGGTTCTGCAGCTGTTATGCTTATTAACATGGTGGTACTGTAGCTGTTAGGTTCTTTGATCTGGTGGTTCTGCAGCTGTTATGCTTATTAACATGGTGGTCCTGTAGCTGTTAGGTTCTTTGATCTGGTGGTTCTGCAGCTGTTATCCTTATTAACATGGTGGTCCTGTAGCTGTTAGGTTCTTTATCTAGTGGTTCTGCAGCTGTTATCCTTATTAACATGGTGGTCTTATAGCTGTTATGTTTTGGACCTGGTAGATTTGTAGCTGTTGTGTTTTTGACCTGGTCGTCCTATAATTGTTATGTTTTTTAACCTAGTTGTTCCGTAGCTGTTGTGTTTTCGACCTAGTGGTTCTATAACTGTTATGTTTTTGCTCTGAGTTATTGGCTTTCTGGTCTTGTAAACGGTATGTATTTGACTCAGCATTCTTGTGGCTGGTATGTGATTGATTTGGTGTTTTCAGTACAGATGCGATGAATTATGTAACGTGTTGTATTGGTCACAATTACTTTCCTGTTGCATGTAGACTCTTTTGATGAGCTGTCGCCTGCCGGTATTCCCAATGCCCCAGCTATGTCTGCGGACTCTTCACTGCCCATAACAGATGCTGCCCAGTCACCTACCTCTATTCTGAGGCAGAGACATGCCCCACAAGGTACTAGCCTTGTATTGATTCGTGTTAAGCTGTTTGTACCTTGCTTGTGTATTTGGTGATACTTGACACTGTTGAATGAAATGGGCTATGTCACTTATATATGTATGAGTGCGTGTGTGTGTGTGTGCGCGTGCGTGCGCATGTGCGTGCGCGTGTGCTGTAACACTTATGTGTATAATGACTCGTGTGTTTGTGGTGACACAGTTACATACAGTGCATTGTGTTTGTGGTGACACTGTTGTATACAATGGGTTATATGTGTGTGGTGATACTGTTGTATACAATGGGTTATATGTGTGTGGTGACACTGATGTATACAATGGGTTGTATGTGTGTGGTGACACTGTTGTATACAATGAGTTATATGTGTGTAGTGACACTGTTGTATACAATGGGTTATATGTGTGTGGTGACACTGATGTATACAATGGGCTGTATGTATGTGATGACACTGTTGTCTACAATGCATTGTATGTGTATAGTGACACTGTTGTATACAATGGGTTATATGTGTGGTGACACTGTTGTATACAATGGGTAATATGTGTGTGGTGACACTGTTGTCTACAATGGGTTATATGTGTGTGCTGACACTTGTATACAATGGGTTATATGTGTGTGGTGACACTGTTGTCTACAATGGGCTGTATGTGTGTGGTGACACTGTTGTATACAATGGCTTATATGTGTGTGGTGACACTGTTGTCTACAATGGGCTGTATGTGTGTAGTGACAGATGGAGATAAGAGCCATCAGACACATCAAGTGCGATTCACCGAACCACCGCGCACGCTCAAGACGCGAGGTAACTCATACAAGTATCGTAAATTACATGCCGTTATATGTTGGTTATCTCCCATTAATCAGTTGTGTATTTTGCAAAGTAAGCAAGTAGTCTCCCTTGATCCATGGTACCTGTTGTGTAACCTGCTTGTATTATAGCTATATTACAATTAATAATATAGGAATGGGCAATTGAATCCATGTGCATTGCGAACATAATTACTACTTTTCCTGTAGTAACGTTGAATATTCTCAACCATAGGCAAGTTATTCAACCTTTTTCATGTATACAATGTATACTCGGTCCATTATAGGAGCATTTACTATATTTATATAACATTAATACATACACATGTACTCATCAGGAGATGGCTCCCCTTGAATGTAGCAGCACTACAATGCAATGGCTTGATTGTGGCACTTCTTATACTGAGGAGGGAGTCATTCACAAGCATTCACAATACATTCATTAAAGTTTTCCAACGTATATTCTACAAAAATTTTGTAAAACATATTATACATTTATTAGATATTAATGCTCTCTTACGGGAAATGCTGTGGTGCTAACCGGGTTTATATATACTAATAGTGATGCCATCATACGGAAGAGCCTACATAGATTGACAGAGGTTGTAGCCTTACATGCTGGTCAGTATTATTTATAATACTTTCTATTGAGGCTCTTTTGTATAACGGCATGATCATTATAAATATTGCTGACCAGCGTGTAAGGGTACCTCCTCTATCAATCTATATGATGCCATTATACAGAAGGGCCTACATAGATTGACAGAGGTTGTTTGATATACGCTGTATATTCAGTATTCTATATATAACAATGTAAAGACAGGATTTTGTCACACCCAATAGTGATCTTAGCTAGCAAATTGCCTGTAAATGCCTTTAATGGCTTACACATCGAGTTAAGCACAGAAGCTTTTGGAATATAAACTCATGGAATGTGTCTATCCCCAGATGAACGCCTGTCTCGTATCACTCTCTGGATCATCCTCCTCGTAGCCAGCCTCCTCCTCGTCATCACCATCCTGCTCCTCTTCTGTCACTCATCCTCGTGCCCGGCAGTACGCACGCACCTAATCTCGCTGCATGCCCGACTGCGCTACTACTACCATCATTACACACGACGCGCGACACATCTCAGTGTCGAGCTCTAAGTAAATACTGTGAAATACTTAAAAATACACACAAAAAAGGATGTGTTTGTTGCTCCATCAGTAGAGAACCTGACTCGTAATGTGGATGTCATGGGTTTGGTTCCTCTCATAATGATTTGATAATATCGACGTTGACTTTTTAATTGTATCGATGTTGATTTTTTAATACATCAGTTTTAACTTTAAAAAAAATCAATGTTTACTATTCAATGATATTGTTAACATTTGAGTAATATCAATATTACCCTTTTTCATGATACCTATATTAAATATTAAATTATATCGATATCATTCAAGTGATGTCAGTGTTACATTTTTATTGTTATCAACATTAATTTTATCATTGATTTTTTTCATGTTTTTATTGTTTATTCTTTACGTTTGCATCAGTGGTGCAATAGTTTTCATGCAACTGTTTTGATTTGCCCGTACTAATGATTATCTCTAGCGCCTTTTACATAAAAAAATGAAGGGGATTTTTCTAAATGAATATTGATGAATATTGATGAATATTGATGAAGATTTGTACATCAATGAGTCGCTGATTGTAAATTTGATAAATATAGAATATATAATAAGGCAATCATGAATATGAGACTCATGTCTACTACCATCAATAAAGTAGCAGTAAAACATTGTCTTTTCCTGTTTTTAAAAAATTTTTTTTTAAATCCTGAAATTACTGAGAATGCAGATAGTGGTATATTCATTTCTGATATAACTGACCATTTGCCTGTCTTTGTTAAATGTGGTTATAGTTGCTCCCAAAAATACATATATAAACATGAACAAATTCATAATAGCATTAAACTCCACATATTGGGCAAATATTCTGAATGAAAGAAATGCCAACAAAGCTTATGACATCTTCTTACAGAAACTTCTCACATTATATCATAAGCAGTGACCTGTGAAATTATATACTATGGCTCCATTTGACTTAAATCAGATAACTTCAGGTTCAACTCGTATCGGGTTAACTAAAGAGACATGTCTAGATTCAACATTTTCACTCCTACCAACACAAATATCATTAACTCTGGTATATTTTTTACCCATTGCACGATGGTATAACATGGCACAACTTTATTTACGTTACAATTAACTGCATGCCTAGAAAAATAATAACTCAACGAAACTTTAAGAACTTTGAACAAGATAGTTATATCAGTGAAGCATCTAACATGCCCTTCATCCCCCCTCTGCCCCCCTCCCAGCTGCATGCGTCAATGAAATAGGTAACACACTAGAGACTAAGATCACAGAACCAGTTATTAAGCATCCCCCCTTCAAACAAACCCGAGTTATGCCTACATGCAAAGAATGGATCACACCTAGACTTTTCAAATTAATTTCCTCTAAAAATAGGTTATTTAAACATGCAAAAAATTTTAATGAGTCAATCAGCAGAGAATATAAGGAGTACAGAAATTATATCAAAAAAAACAAATTAAGGCTGCCAAACAAGCATACACTATAAATCTAGTTAATAAAGCACAACCCAATACTAACAACTGGAATATAATTAATAAACTAATAAATCCAAATCCACTAGAGACGTAATAGAACCGCACTATGATAATAGCGTCCACTCTAATATGGATTCTCAATATTGATGGGTACCAACTAACCCCTGTCAGCCAATCAACTGTCACAAAACTGTTGACAACACAATCCAACCATAAGAAAGGAGGCATCTAACTAATTCCGACATTATGGTATAAAGTGATATAACAATATATACCACAATATATATATCACAATCCAACCACGAGAAAGGAGGTATTGCACGAATTCCGACATTTATGTATAAAGTGATATCACAATATATATCAAAACCCCTAACACTTCTAATCAACAGAATAATGATTTCTAACATAATTTCCTAACATTTGGAAAATAGCGCTTGTCACCCCCTGGGGATCTTACTAACCCCTCCAATCTAAGACCCATGTCTTTACCTATACTATCAAAAATCGCTGAACGGGCCATTTCTATGCAAATTCGATCTTACCCCAAATGCTACTCTCTAAAAACTGAGCGACAATATGGATATCGCAAAAGCCACTACTTCACTGAAACTCTTCTTCTGCAACTCGCAAACAAATGGCTCCAGACAATGGACAAGGATTCTGGTGACAAATATATCTACTCAACTGGGATCTTTCTTTCTAAACTTGCTAACAACTTTAACTTCAATCCATCTTCTGTAAAACTGATACACAGCTATCTAACTGCACGTAACCAATTTATAAAATGCAACAATGTAGTATCTTCATCCCTCCCAGTAACAGCAGGTGTGCGCCAAGGTTTCGTCTTAGGTCATGTCGTTTTTTATGTTAAAGATCACACCGAGCACTGCCCTTGTTATTTGTTTGCTGGTAATTGCTTCATGGAACAAGTAGGAGACACCCCTAACCAAGCTATTGCATGAACTAATCTAATGCCATCAATAACAAATTGGTATAGAAATAATCTCCGCAAACTTAACTCAAATAAAACGTCCGTTCTAATTCTCACCAACAAACCCTTTGACCTCAGCACACTCAATGGTAGATGGATGTAAACCAGCCTTTGAAATGTTAAAATACTTAGGATTATATCTCGACCCGCTACTAAATTGGAACTGAACTTTAAATTCAAATTAAAATTCATTAAAATTTCATAATTTTATTACTACTAGTTCTTTCTTCGGGGGAGAAAAATCGGAATTAGCATGTCGGATAGCGTTGAAATGGCCATGGGAGATAATTTCATTATTACGACATAAGATATTTGCGAATTGTTTAGAAATTATTTCCATGCAAAGGACAAATCGAAAATTCTTGCATTTGTAAAATTTTAAATCTAAATTTGGCCTAGTATTTTTTGCATTTTAAACATTTTTTTCTATTATAAAATTAATAGTGATAAAAGTACTGAGGTTAACGTTTAATCAACGATTAAATAAATATAATAAAACGTATGTTGCACAACGGGAGAGCTTAGTAGGTTCAGCGCCGACTTGAAGCCGGTGGGTCGAGGATTCGAATATCGCAGGGGACTATTTTTCCGTTTTCTCAGTCAAGGTCTGTTGGTTGTTCCGATTGTTCATCTCCCGGTCCAGCATCTCCCACCTCTCGCATGTAGTGTTTACAAGTGTCTGAATCTGGTCTATATCCCGCCCTAACGTAGACTGAACATATGGCGATTACTGGACGTAAGATGTATTCTTATGCCCCTAATTAGGCTATTCGCTAAAATACGTCACCTACTAACATATAAATCAGCTCGCATTATCCGTCTCTCATTAATGCGTCCACCTTTCAAATGAACTGAACCCTCACCCATTTAGGATGTCGAATATTAACATGAAAACAATCGAGACTATACAAAAGAGGCCTTCGCTCACTAACAAAATCCTTTTCCGCACGAACGCTACACACCTCACATCTCATAAAAAATCCCATCGTTTACAAATCGTCGCAAACACATAATACAAGAACGTAAAAAACTTCCACTAGTCTATTCGCGCAACCAGTGCTTGCAAGGCCACCATTCTTGAAATGAAGAAAGCCTTAGGCCACCGCATGTTCAGCGATTTCGGACCCATTTTTACCGCTTTACACTCAGAACCAAAACGTATAGTCGGTATAGACTTCAGCGGAAGCCGAACACGTAATATCTCTATGAATTCGTCCGACTCGCGTGTTTTGCCTACATTACCTATATATTATAGGGGAGACCGGGGCTAGTTGTAACAGGGGTAAGTTGTAACACCTCCCATATACGCGAAACTAAGATGCTTGCTATTCATTGGATGTATGCTAAATACTGACAATTTGAAACGTTCCCCTCACGTGATGTTTCATTATCTAGTTTTCATTGTTTCAAGAGATAAGCAATTTTTATGGTTTTAACGCGCCGAAA
>WURV02214442.1:0-10803 GCA_011762755.2 Epimenia babai
TATCAACGATGTCACCTATGATATCACCATATCAACGATGTCACCTATGATATCACCATATCAACGATGTCACCTATGATATCACCATATCAACGATGTCACCTATCTTACCAGTCGCATTTGCTTGTCACTACAGTGTTTTTCCCCATCCCTTATAACTAAAGCTAATCCATTCATGTTGATCACATAGGCTAGCTCTGTCAAGGGCTGAAAATGGCCTAGACAAGTATTATTCTAGTAATCAGCCTATCTCTAACTGACTAACTTATTGTGTATGACGCATCTCCCCCGACAATAACGTAAGAGATTTTGTCAACTCAACAAAATCATCCCGAAAATTTTGTTGTTTTTCCAGCCCAAAAGTTACCACACAGTTACCTCCCCCATTGACCTTGGCACCAGGCAATTAAGTAAGTTAGATGAATTCCAATCAGTTTGTTGTTGCGACTGAAAAATTTGAGATTTGCTAGCGATTCCTAAACCTCTGAATGCGACCAGCATAGCATGACATCCTATATTTGTGTCTTCCCATTTTGGATGATGTGTCTCAATATGTCACTACTGCATATCAAAAACCATTAATTTAACACTAATGAATCTTTACGAGTGAGCTGATATTGGTATCTCACATTTATTAATCAAGCAATTTAATAGTTAGCCTACACCTAGGATCATTTTATATTTCCACTATTATCCATTTTTAGCTCACCTGAACGAATCCCTTTGGCAAACTATGCTAATCATAGTGATAATCCGTGAGTCCATCTAGATCATTTTCTTTAAAAAATTTCAAGAATCTTCTCATCAACCGCTAAGCGTAGAGCTTAGACATTTGGCAGCCATTGTCCCTGGATTGGTCTTATTTGGGTTAGCTCTGTGTATCGTCATTTGTTCTTAAACTCCGTTTATTTCCAATGTTTCTGGTCTTTTAGCTCTGATATCTTGAGGACTCTTTACTGGATTGTTTATTTTAATAGTCAAACAAGCATCTTGAGGACTCTTCCCCGGATTGTTTATTTTAATAGTCAGGCAAGTATCTTGAGGACTCTTTACTCGATTGTTTTCATAATAGTAAGGCAAGCATCTTGAGGACTCTTTACTGGATGGTTTATTTTAATAGGCAAGCATCTTGAGGACTCTTTACTGGATTGTTTATTTTAATAGGCAAGCATCTTGAGGACTCTTTACTTGATTGTTTTCATAATAGTAAGGCAAGCATCTTGGGGACTCTTTACCAGATTGTTTATTTTAATAGTCAGGCAAACGTCTTGAGGACTCTTTATCAGATTGTTTATTTTAATAGTCAGGCAAGCGTCTTGAGGACTCTTTACCGGATTGTTTATTTTGATAGTCAGGCAAGCGTCTTGAGGACTCTTTACCAGATTGTTTATTTTAATAGTCAGGCAAGCATCTCAAGGACTCTTTACCGGATTGTTTATTTTGATAGTCAGGCAAGCATCTTGAGGACTCTTTACTGGATTGTTTATTTTAATAGTCAGGCAAGCGTCTTGAGGACTCTTTACCGGATTTTTTATTTTAATAGTCAGGCAAGCATCTCAAGGACTCTTTACCGGATTGTTTATTTTAATAGTCAGGCAAGCATCTTGAGGACTCTTTACCAGATTGTTTATTTTAATAGTCAGGCAAGTATCTTGAGGACTCTTTACCAGATTGTTTATTTTAATAGTCAGGCAAGCATCTTGAGGACTCTTTACCGGATTGTTTATTTTAATAGTCAGGCAAGTGTCTTGAGGACTCTTTACCAGATTGTTTATTTTAATAGTCAGGCAAGTATCTTGAGGACTCTTTACCAGATTGTTCATTTTAATAGTCAAACAAGCATCCTCAGGACTCTATACTGGATTGTTTATTTTAATAGTCAGGCAAGTGTCTTGAGGACTCTTTGCGAGATTGTTTATTTTAATAGTCAGGCAAGCATCTTGAGGACTCTTTACCAGATTGTTTATTTTAATAGTCAGGCAAGCATCTTGAGGACTCTTTACTGGATTGTTTATTGTAATAGTCAGACTAGTGTCTTGAGGACTCTATACTGGATTGTTTATTTTAATAGTCAGGCAAGCGTCTTGAGGACTCTTTACCGGATTTTTTAAATATTTTAGTACCTAATGTTGATGCTTCGAATTTGTGATAAATCCATAAACTACCACCGACTCATTAACATTATCAAAATAGCGACCTCCACCATGGCAGCTCTTGAGCCTTGTACAGGGGAGATAATAAAGTAATAACACTGCGCATACCGATCAAAAAGCAATTGTGTCTCTTTGACCACTGAAACTGTGCCAAAGCTACATGTTTGAATGAAATATGAAATATATTTGATTTAAAGTGCACTATTAGCAACGCTAACACACTTTGAAGCTATAAAGAATGGGTTGAATTTGGTCAGGAATTGATGAATGACTTCCATTGATTATATATGACCGAAAATTAACCAAACACTGATTTCTTAATTTATTGATAGCCTCCAGAGATGCCAACAATAATTCTGTATCGTCAGCATCCCCTAGACAATAGCAATACTTACTGTTAGTGGCAAGTTGGCTGTAGCCAGCCGTGACTAGTTAATCGCAAGTTTAGCTTACGCACCCAATTTGCAATTCTTCGCTTTTTGTCCCCCCTCAGTGTTGTGTTTCATCAGTTACTGACTATATGAACATCGTTTGATTCGCATGCCGTTGTGTTGCTATCATTTGACACAACAAATACAGCCGATAGTTGTAGGAAGTATACATATACAATGTGTTCAGACTGTTATAATCCACTGTTAACATGCTGCTCACTGGTGATGTTATAAGGGTTATATTCTATCCTACTACATGATTATAATAAATTGCAGCTATTGCAGCGGCAGTTACTATGGTAAAATAATTCACCAGTTATCACTCGCGGTGCTAGAAAAGTATGTGAATAATAATGAAACAATATAGAAATTATCATTACAGATAACGAGTTATAAAGACACGAGAGCCAAAGATTAAATCATGACATGTTCATTATCGATCGAATAACTTTCTTTAACAGTTTTTATTCGACATTTATCGGCTGCGAGACTATGCATGAGTTTATGTGATTTTATGTTCTAACACGTTTCAGGAATGAATAGCACACCAGCGTTTAAAGTATTACACCGAACACAATCTGGTAAAAAATCTGAACTTCCATTCGATATATATTATAATGAAGATGGGTTTTATTTCCAATAATTTCCATCTCAATCGAAAATTTATTTGCAATTTTTTATTTAAGCGTTATTCAATTTGCTTCAGTGAATATACATGTGCTTTTTATGTTATTCCTGGTGTAGAATTTTTTTTTATTTTTTCAAAAATAATTTTCCACCTCTAGCCTTTTTCTGTGTGTTATCAAACAGGAAATGTGAATTTCTAGTAGATTCTTCTGTAACTATATTTACTAAAATGCCCCTCAAATTTAAGTTGTGGTAGTCTACTTTGGATTTTATGGATTATATAATATATATATAAATATTACTTATGTAATGACATTCTTTGTTTCACCTAAAGTTACTACTTTTTCTGCAAGTTGTCCGGGGGGGGGGGGGGTTACTATTGAACTAATGGCTGCTAAATTAAAGAAAATTACCAAAAATTGTGAGCCATACTCACTCATGGCAACAGACGTGTTTTCAGAAATTTTTGTGACTTTTGTTATTTTTACTGGGGAGATTATCTGCCTTTATTATCTGCCTTCATGGTGTCCCAATCAGCGAAGAGATGATTTTCACTTAGGTCTAAACAATCTCAGCACTTTGTGTATATCCATTAGGCCATATTTTAGAATATTCCCAGGAGTGGCATAAGCCATAATATGGCTGGATTGTACGCTATTACAAAGGCTTTTCAATTTCAGTTTAGATTGAGATTTTTATTTCATTAAATCTCTGTGAAGGTTACTATATTCTATAAATGAAACACTGTTATCTAAACATAAAATTGTTTGATAACTTTATTTTACGTTTCTGATTTGGGTGAGTTACCATTACTTGGTAAGTTTTACTGCAATGTTACCCTTTTTTATCTTTGCAATGCAGAAGAGTGGGCTAGGATTTTGCTAGTATCGTCAAAATTTAATGAAATATAATTTTGTCGAGCATACTCAACAAAATCAATCAACATTACATAGACGAACAATTATTACCTGTACTGTAAACACCAAAATATTTATGCATATGGCCAGTGCAATTTGTTGTATAAAATACAGTATTTAGCAATTACTTTGTGGTGCATTTTAAATTTTGAGGAGTACATACATTAAGTCCACGCATTATAATGTCATCAGTATTTCAGTTCAAAGATAGTCCAATCATGTAGTTATTACGCGACTAACGCTTGTTATTAATGACTAACACTTTTAATGAAATAGCTAACACCCACTATTTAACAATAACACTCAGTATTAAATGAGTTTTCATCACAGATGCCCAGGTATTGTTCACAGTATTCTTCACATAAATCCTTCTGACTAATAATTATTTATATTCTTACCCTATCAAAATATGAGTATTGTTTTTATCTTGATTTCATTACAAAGCGCTAATGTCAACTTTTAAAGTTTGTCTAATCCACTCTATTTCTGTAAACATCCTGATTCATTATACAAGATATTGTGATTGTATTTGTTATTGCTGGAGCTAAACGAATATAATATTTTCTATGGAGAGAAAAGTAGCAATGAGAAATTTACTTCTCTATTTACATTTTTCAGTGCAACAAATAATATAATAGAAACGATATAAGGATCATACTCCTGTGTGATTCCCAATTATAACCCATACCTCTATTGACCTAAGCATTGTATCTGGTCCTGGAACAGTTCGTAAAGGTCTTTAAATAAATAAAGCATTACATTCATTACCTCTATTAAGTTCCATATGTAGTGAACTCTCCGCAGCCTTTCTTTTATCAAACAATATTTCTCACCTAATTATCACAAACCACAGCTAGTAATAGTTTGAGACTTTACCCACCGCCTTTTTCTTTCGTAGTGATGTGTTTGTGGTGTTTCCGGCAGCCTCAACCAAGATGAGACGTTCGAGCAGTTGGTCAGAATCGTATGAGTATTACGGTTACGATGACGAACAGAAAGATCCGAGGGATGATATAATGGAAACGCATCGCAAAAATTGTAGGTAGGTGTCTAACGTATACAACCCTAGTTACAAAAACTATCAACCCATCCAGACTTATACAACAAACAGTTACCAATACAATGAAACAGTCATCAATACACATGAGATAGTTATCAGTACTATGAAACAGTCAGAATTACGAATGAAACAGTTAAAAATACAAAAGAAACAATTAATAATACTAATGAAACTATATAGTTACTAATACAAATGAAGTAGTTACCAATACAATGAAAAGGTTTCCAATAAAATGAAACTGTCACCATTACAAATTAAACACCAGTAAATTTTAAACAGTTACCAACACAAATGAAACAGTGTCCATGACAGTGAAACAGTTACCAATACAATGAAACAGTGTCCAAGAAAATGAAAGTTATTAATGCAGTAAAACAGTCACCTATACAATTGACCAGTTACATATACGAATGAAACAGTTACCAATACGAATGAAATGGAATGAAATGGAATGAAATATATTTGATTTAAAGTGCACTATTAGCAACGCTGTCTAACACACTTTAAGTTGAAACAGTCACCATTACAAATCAAAAAATTACCAATACAATGAAGCAGTTACAAATTACAAATGAAAATGAAGCAGTTACCAATATAATGAAACAGTAACCAATACAAATGAAATAGTGTCCAATACAAATGAAACAAGTTACCTATACAAATGAAACAGGGTCCATGACAATGAAAGTTACCTATATAATTGAACAGTTACCAATCAAATTAAACCGTTACCATTGCAATAAAGCAGTTATCTATACCATGAAACATCCTATGAAAAAATTACCATTGAGTTATGTAGACAACAAATAACATAAAACACATAGATTGTTAGATCAAACTGACACTGTTTCAGGTGAGTGTCATCCTCGTAGGCTGTCAGGTTTTCCATATCAGAAAGAACTTGCTGTAAGATGTAACTAATGTAAAATTTTAATAAAGGGTTTTGCTGTATGATTAATGGAAGGGTACCGCTTGACTGGGGTGAATGTTTGTGGTCTGTTGCTACAATATTGCGTTGTAAATACTGGAGTGGAAGTGATATTAGTATTATTTTAGGATACAATATTTCAGCTTGCATTTCAGAAAACTATATCTCAGCTCAGGTTCATTCTCATGATATTTCCGGTCACAATATTTCAGATCACGATATTTCTATTTCATGTTACAATATTTAGTGTTACAATATTTCATGTTACGATATTTCATGTTACAATATTTCATGTTACGATATTTCATGTTATGATAGTTCAGGATACAATATTTCAGATCGCAATCTTTCATGTTATGATATTTTTTCACGTTACGATATTTTAGGTTACTATATGTCAGATCGCAATATTTTATGTCACGATATTTCAGATCCCGATATCATGTCCAGATATATGTCGGGTTACGATATTTAATGTCACGATATTTCAGGTTACTTGAACTCGATAATCACCCACAATACGATTCCTTCAAGCGTAAATATGCAGACATTCTGTATCGATGGGGCTTAAGAAACCAAAGCACGAAAGTACTCAAGTACTTAACCCTGCCGACAGTGGGGCACAAAGGCATAGGTGAGATTTTAATGATGACTACAACGGGAAAATTCCCATATTGATCAAGTTAGTATTTAAACGTCCTACCCAAGTCATGGAAATTTCCACTGAATATAAAATTGCCAGCACACTGTTCAGTGTTAATATTCGAACGTCCTACCCGAAGTCATGGAAATTTCCACTGAATATAAAATTGCCAGCACACTGTTCAGTGTTAGTATTCAAACATCCTACCCCAAGTCATGGAAATTTCCACTGAATATAAAATTGCAAGTGAACAGTTCACCATGAGATGATCTACACTTACAGTCGTTCTAAGTACGTATGTTTATCTTCATACTCGTCAACAAAGCCTACAAAAATATCTACTCCACACCTCTACCGTAGATCTAAGTCTAAAGATCGATATTCTACGCAAGCCTGACAGCACATAAGATGGATAAATCCATAAGAGATAAAACCATAGTAAATACATTGCGTGAATTTCCACTGTCCGCGTCAGTTCCGCAAGATTTGCTAAAGTTTGAACTTTGCTGTCCCATCCGTCAAGTGATTTCACCCATCCTTCCCGCATTGAATGAAAATTGGCGATATCTGTGTGTCCCATCCGCCCCGTCCGTCCCGCTTGCAATGGAAATTGGGTCTAATTTAAATTGTGAGAAAAATTCTGCCTTATTCATTGGAATACGATGCTTGTATGTCTATTAATTTGGAGAGCCTTGTAATTGCTTTTGATGGCGCCTGTGTTGCTAAAGTATTTTGCGTAATTTGCCATAACTATGGCTATTTGTGTGGCAGAGTTTTGTATTTGCCACAATATCGGCTGTTTTTTGTGACAGAATTTGTCGCAGTAGCCGCTGTTATCATAAAGTTCATTAAAATTTTCAACAAAAGCGTCCGTTTGTGATAAGAGTGGGTATTATTTTCCACAATTACAGCTGATCGTTGAGTTAGGTGTTATTCGCCACAATAGCAGCTGTTTTATGTGACAGAGTTTGGTATTATTTGCCACAATTGCGGCTGTTTTATGTGACAGAGTTTGGTATTATTTGCCACAATTGCGGCCATTTTATGTGAGGAGTTCAGTATTATTTGCCACAATTGCGGCTCTTTTATGTGACAGAGTTTGGTAATATTTGCCTCAATTGCGGCTGTTTTATGTGATAGAGTTTGGTATTATTTGCCACAATTGCGGCTGCGAGATACGTGGTGCTCAGTGCTCTTCCTGCAAGAACCTAGCATTCCAGTGTGTCATCTGTCATATGGGAGTCAAAGGTATGTAAGATTTTCCAGACAGCCACTTAATCCAGTTAAAGCCATTTTTTATTCATAAAAAAAAACAATTTCATCCTTTTTACTGAATTTACTCATCTGATATCCTTATGTGATATTTTTTATGCCATAGCTAACGTCTCTAAATAAATCTCTCTAGAGATGTTTACGATCCAAAGACCTATTCATTAACCAAAGAGGATATCGTATTTATATTGTAGATATAAATGAGCGTGAAAACAGGTCTTAATTTACTTGAGTGACTATTCAGTGTAGTTCTTACGAAGTAATGAACATTTATTATAATAAAAAATGCAATAATAAACATTTATTATAATAAAAAATGCAATAATAAACATTTATTATAATAAAAAATAAACTAATGAACATTTATTATAATAAAAAATAAACTAATGAACATTTATTACAATAAAAAATAAACTAATGAACATTCATCATAATAAAGAATGAAATAATAAATATTTATTTTGATGAAAAATGAATGAGTGAACATTTATTTGAAAAAATGAAGTAATGAACATTTATTATTATGAAAAATGAAATATTAAACATTTATTACAATAATAATGAAGTAATGAACATTTAGTGAACATTTATTATAATGAAAAATAAACTAATGAACATTTAGTGAACATTTATTATAATGAAAAATGAAGTAATGAACATTTAATGAACATTTATTATAATAATAATGAAGTAATGAACATTTAATGAACATTTATTATAATAAAAAACTGTTGTAGAATGAGATTCGAGTTACTGAGGTTTGTTACAGGGGCGTCGAACTTTTGTCTTTGGTGTGGTCACGGGGGCCACAGTCAGCACATGATGGACTGGTTCCTCACTCACGACGTCTGCCCCTCCGGGTGTGGCTGTCGCTGCTTGGACAATTCGCTTACTCCCTCCTGACACATGAGCCTTTTGCAACGATAACCACTTCTTTCTTTAACCTGCAAATACTGAGTCTGACACCCGCTGTTTCTAGTTATTGTGTGGCAACTCGCGTAAGATGCTCCCCCACGCCCCTTTTATTTTGTTATTTTGTGGGGCCTTTATTTATTAAGTCTGGCTAACTTACGAGTCACTACTATGGCTACCATATATATACACACATAAATCAACTCGTATATGATTCAGTATAGTACGGTATTCAGTGATGTACTGATATTTAGCTAGTTCACAACAGTGCAGCTCATGTGATCCACCGTCTCTAAAATTTCTCTTGAATGTCCTCCAGCAAGGTTGATCTACGCTGGCTGCTTGTATCGCAGAGGGTCATATACTGAGGTGCTGACTTTTGTGTATATAGCCATGCACCACTCTTCGGCCCTGCGTACATCAGTGACATTGTTACTAGTCACGTTCCCTCTCCTCTCTCAGGTCCGCGTCTCAGTCTTGGGTGACGATTTAGAAATGCCGACTGGCCACTACCCGTAACGTAAGCGTTGATGTTTTCATCTTGCGGGTCCTTGTCTGTGGAATTTACTGCCATTTGAATTGAGTAGCATAATGCTACTTGAGTATATTTGAATTGAGTGGCATAATGCTACTTGAGTATCTTTGAATTGAGTAGCATGATGCTACTTGAGTATCTTTGACCTATGTAGCATAATGCTACTTGAGTATCTTTGACTAAGGTAGCATAATTCTTCTTGCGTATCTTTTAATTGATTAGCATGATGCTACTCAAGTATCTTTGAATTGCGTAGCATGAGTATCTTTGACTTATGTAGCATAATGGTACTTGAGTATCTTTGAATTGAGTAGCATAATGCTTGTTGAGTATCTTTAACTTAAGTAGCATAATGCTACTTTAGTATCTTTGAATTGAGTAGCATAATGCTACTTGAGTATCTGTGAATTGAGTAGCATAATGCTACTTGAGTATCTGTGAATTGAGTAGCATACTGCTACTTGAGTATCTTTGGCATGTATTCCTTGTATTCCTTGTATTTCTAGTTAATCATAGTAACCGTAAATATGGAAAGTGTCTTTGATAACCATGTGTTAAAAAGGTACTATAAGTCAATAAAATTTCATTTCATAATCTCTCTTGATGTTTTTAAATTACTGCTCAAAATCTACCTATTTACACTGACTTCAGTTCCTATGGTATACTCTATAGTGATAAATACTAGATATTTTCAGATATCGTGTGATCCAACTCTGTGCATGTGAACGTTCCACGATACACCCATCAGGGTCACATCCTTGTTACATTATAGTTACAATGATGGTGGAACGTTTGCTCGTACAATCCAAGGGTAATTATTCGGTCAAACGTTGCCAAGTGACCCTACCTGAACTGACTTGGTGCAAAATCTATTATTGTTATCATCCATAAAGAAACATCCGTTTGCGGTTGTGTCGCCGGGTTACAGCTTTGAGCATCCTCTATGATTGGCCGACGATCCTTACATCAAAAGAAAATATTTGCGACCTAACTAGCGGACATATAAGTTCTTCACTGTGCAATTAATTCTTCTCAATTCTTACGTTTGTCTCCCATTGTTGGTGTCCATGACCTCTGACACCGAATTGTCCCCGGTTTTTTAATAGATCCTCCGATGCTTTCCGCTGCGCTTTTGCAGTGCCCAGTCTCCAAGTAAGTCCATGATCTGGTGGGAAGCAAAAGTAATAGTAAGAGAAATAGTAATAGTAGTAATAGTCATGGTAATAGTAAGAGTAATAGTAGTAATAGTAATAATAATAATAATAGGGGTTATTAGAGTGCTTCTTAAATATAGTGGTAGTATATTAACAGATGCACTTTACATG
>WURV02214453.1:0-10803 GCA_011762755.2 Epimenia babai
ACAATATGGACACGCCGGTTGCTTTTGCAGCGTCAAACATTGGATTTCGTTTCGGCAGCCATTTTCTTTGCAAAATTAAGAAGGGAAATACAGCGGCGCATTTCATTGGCCAATCCGTGACATTTATTACATGGAATAGAGCACGCTCTATTCTGTGAAATACTCGTTTTTGGCATTAAATCGGTGATATTTGTTACCAATGCGTGTAACAAATATTTATGTCAGATATAAATATGCGAGTGTAAGCGGCCTATAAGTCTAAGTCCAGCTGATGTGGATTTCATCATTTTATGATTTGAAATTTTATCATCACTAATTCTCCGTGACTGTCATTTAGGTACCCAGAGATGTAGAAGAAGACGTGAAGATGGCTGAGGGTGACAGTGGGCAGTCTGAGAGTAAGATGAACGATGCTGGTTCGGTTACAGAGGTGCGACGTTGTTCTTTATGTTTTACAAATGTTATACTGTTCTGTGAATTTCTGATTTTTGTCTAAATTATTCTAATGTCTGATCACCAAATATAACTCACAATTAGTCACTACTTTTTACTACTCTGTCGTAATTTTAACCAATGTAGATTGCTAATTATGAACTGCGCTAATGTGTATGTATGTATTTATTTATTCATTTATAGGCTGATTACGAAGTAATCGCTGTTTAGGCCATTTCATTCATGGCCCTTTACAAGCTAGCGTATGTGGTTAACACGACAATTTGATTTTCTTCACTTATATAAGGGGTGGAGGGAAAAAACATAACACCTAATGTGAAAAACCCACCGAGTCTGGGCAGACAATTGACCTTTTTCCATTCACACCACTGGTTCCAGATGTCTACATATGAGCTACATATGTTGCACACTCCTCTAAGTTTATGATCGGTCAATGGTTATTTACAATGAGATGATGACATATCGGGGAGGTAGACGACATAGAGAACACATATAGAGCATCTGAAGCACAGCAAACGTCAGAGGGAAAAAGGCCCACCAGAACCACACTGTAAGCCAGATGTGAAACAAGTATGTAAATATAAATGTAAACTTTTAATTTCTATTCATATAAAGAGAAGTGAGTTTATTGAGACTCTGTTGTTATTTTGTATGCGACGTGTAGTCACGACTGAATGTTTAAATGGAGGTGACGCACGTTTCCAGGAGAGTCAACCCAGCGAACTGCAGCTACAGATGGAGGTAGAGAGATTAGTGGTGAAGGAATTCTCTACAGATCTCATCCAGCGAGACCATAAGTCCATTGAGAATCTCGGCAAACGAAAGAAGATAAGGTGTGTGTGTGTGTGTAAAAACATTTGTAACGTGATGTGTTATAGCCAAAACATGCATAACACCCATAACACGAGTTATACCTGTAACATGTGTTCATCTATAACATTGCATTACATTCATAACACCTGTAACAACTGTAACAATTTTCTGTAACAAATGTAACATGAGATAATTTAACAGCTGTAACACCTGCGACAATCCATGTCTTACCTCTCATCGGTTTTCATTCTCTCCTGCCTGACAAGATGCATGGAGTGCTCCACTGATGCTGCTGCATCACTACCATTAACCACCATTTTATTTATCACTGTATTCACCATGTACCCGTCCTTGTATCCACCATTTTATTTATCATCGTATTCACCATGTACCCATCCTTGTATCCACCATTGTATTTATCATTGTATTCACCATGTACCCATCCTTGTATCTACCATTTTATTTATCATCGTATTCACCATGTACCCATCCTTGTACCCATCCTTCTATCCACCATTGTATCCACCATTGTATCCACTATTGTATTCGTGATTGTATTGTCAATCTATTTTTCCACATACATGATACATACAAACTCCATCTGCAGGCCGCGACTTCCGGACTACATTCTGGACTTTGGCTTCGTCGTCATGGATTCAGTGCGTAACCACATAGTTCGCATCACCAACACCGGTTACTTCCCCGTTTCCTTCTCTATCGACAAGACAGACATCGCGGGACGCGGCTTCGTTGTGCTCCCAGAACGAGTGAAAAACCTCCCCGGCGCGCCAGACCATGAAACTGTCGACTTCCTGGTGACTTTTGACCCCCAAGCAGCTAATCTGCCGCTCGGTTATGTAAACGCCGTCGTCCCAATAAATGTTAGTTTACATTTTATGAAAAACTATTATAATAAACTGTACAATCATTCATTACAATTTACATCCAAATCTAGTTATTGTGTTGTATGATGAATAAAACATTGACTATATCTAAAACTTGGATGACGTAAGCTTTGTATCTCAAGAATACTTCATGAGAAGCACGTTTCATCAATTTCACCAAGCTCGTTTTACATCAGCTCATGGCAAACTGGATCGTAATCTAAAAAGTGGCGCCTTTTGAATTCTAATATTAATTTCACAAAAACTGATTACACTGGGTATTGTCAACTACCCCCTTGTGTAAGGTGGGTGTGACATGATATAGGTTGTTTAATGTAATCGTAAATGGGTTGAGCCATCGTAAATAGGGTTAGCCAATGTGGTTCTATAAATAGATGGAAAGAAATGCACAGACAACACCTGAACCTTTGATGGGACTCCCATCAGAGGTATAGGTTTTTTCCGTGAATTTTTTTCCAGGTTGTTTAATGTAATCGTGAATTGGGTTAGCCAATGTGGTTCTATAAATAGATGGAGCTCCCATCGGAGGTAGAGGTTTTTTCCGTGCATTTTTTTCCAGGTTGTTTAATGTAATCGTAAATGGGGTTAGCCAATGTGGTTCTATAAATAGATGGGACCCCCATCGGAGGTATAGGTTTTTTCCGTGCATTTCCTTCCCGGTTCTTGAATGTGATTTTCAATGGCAGATTGTGGGAGGGCCACAGCTTTGTATCAACATGTGTGCCACGGTGACTATGCCCGACATGCAAGTGTCTGCCGATGCCCTCGACTTCGAGAACGTCAAGTGCGGCGAGTGTAAGATTATGACAGTCCAGCTGCACAACCACCAACAAGTCACGTGCGAGTGGATGCACGTCCCCAAGATCAGTGATTGTAAACAGGTGATAAATAATGTGATAATTGAGATATTTATACTGATGATACCGATGATCATTGTGAGTTTCACTCGCCTTCGTGTTGCGTCCCTGACTGTGATGATGTGAGAGTGACATGTATCGAATTAGAAACACGGCTCTGCGAAACACATTGCGTATACAAGTCCCGGTCCAGTAGTTGGATGTTGTTGATGACTATGGTTTTTTTTATTATCATGAAATATAAAAGGTAAAAGGTAATGTACAACATTTATAGACCGCAAGTACCAGCTAACAGAGGTTCTCAGATGCGGTTTACAATGAAATGTTTTTGGCAGCTATTCAGCGCATATACAATACCGTCAACACTCACATATCACCCTGCCAAGGATAATATTGAGCATCTTCCCATTTTGGAGACGGGTTTACTTCAGCAATCGCGGATAAATAACTTGCTGAGGATCACCGCAGAAAAATTCGACTGGTGGGAGGTTTTGAACCCGCTACCTTTCGGTTACGAGTCTGGTGTTCCTACCACTCAACTGCTTCCTCATATCTATCTTATATAGATATTTTATATAGATATACCTTGATTTATCTGCTGCGCTAAGTATTTAATCCCACTGATTGCAATGTATTAGTGTTGTTGCAGTGTATTAGTGTTGTTGCAGCGTATTAGTGTCATTGCAGTCCATTAATGTTGTTGCAGTGTATTAGTGTCATTGCAGTGTATTAGTGTCATTGCAGTGTATTAATGTTGTAGGAGTGTATCAGTGTTGTTGCAGTATCAGTGTCGTTGCAGTGTATTAGTGTTGTTGCAGTATTAGTGTTGTTGCAGTGTATTAGTGTCCTCGCAGTGTATTAGTGTTGTTGCAGTGTATTAGTGTCATTGTAGTATATCAGTGTTGTTGCAGTTTATTACTGTTGTGGCAGTGTATTAGTGTCATTGCAGCATATTAGTGTCATTGCAGTGTATTAGTGTCGTTGCAGTGTATTAGTGTCGTTGCAGTGTATTAATGTTGTAGGAGTGTATTAGTGTTGTTGCAGTATATTAGTGTCGTTACAGTGTATTACTGTCATTGCAGTGTATTTGTGTTGTTGCAGTGTATTAGTGTCGTTGCAGTGTATTAGTGTCGTTGCAGTGTATTAGTGTCGTTGCAGTGTATTAGTGTCGTTGCAGTGTATTAGTGTCATTGCAGCGTATTAGTGTTGTTGCAGTGTATTAGTGTCTTTGCAGGGTATTAGTGTCGTTGCAGTGTATTAGTGTTGTTGCAGCGTATTAGTGTTGTTGCAGTGTATTAGTGTCATTGCAGTGTATTAGTGTCGTTGCAGTGTATTAGTGTCGTTGCAGCGTATTAGTGTCGTTGCAGCGTATTAGTGTCGTTGCAGTGTATCAGTGTCGTTGCAGCGTATTAGTGTTGTTGCAGCGTATTAGTGTTGTTGCAGTGTATTAGTGTCATTGCAGTGTATTAGTGCTTTTACAGTGTATTAGTGTTGTTGCAGTGTATTAGTGTTGTTGCAGTGTATTAGTGCTTTTACAGTGTATTAGTGTTGTTGCAGTGTATTAGTGTCGTTGCAGTATGATAAACACATGCCCATGCACCTACGGCGCAAGATCAAACCGGAGAAGAAGAAGCCTCCTTGTTTCGAGGTCATCCCTAGTCATGGCATGCTGTATTCAGGTCAAAGGATCAACATCCAAGTCAAGTTCATGCCTGCTGAAGAGGTGTGTATAAATTCACAATTCATGAATTTTTATGCATTGAATTCTCTTTTCCGCAGCATCATCCAGTTCATGGATGACCTTCAGGCTCATCCTACTAGTCGAATTTTATCCAATTGAATTCACTTACTTTGAGGGTGAATGGATATTTTCTATTTCTTAATATCATATGTGACTCAACAAGCCAAAATGAGTCTTAAGTCAGAATCTAGCATTTTTCAGATTTTTACTTTATCTATTAGAACAACCTGTAAGGAATCCAATGATACCAAAATCATGATAAGACCTCAATTACTTCCAGAGATATTGATAATTACGTAAACGTGTTCATATAACAAAATTCCGAGAAAAACGCGTTTAAAGTTTAATGTGGGGAGAAAAACGAAATTCTATAGCAACCACAATCTTATACTCTAGCAAACATGACACATGAGATATCAATGGAAAAGTTATCAAATATTCTATCATGTTAAATCAATATCACAGAAAATATCCACCATTAAGTCGACCATATTTCTTTGGTTTGTAACAAAATTTACATAAGAAAGAATACTATACGCGAGTTTAAATGATTCCAAATATAATTTTCCTGTTAATAGTATTGTATATTATTATTTTTATGGATAGAATAATATCCATAGTATCCGAAAATACTAAATACCCAATATTGAAAAATTTATATTTTTCGACTTTCTAACGCTATTTCTCCACTATGGAAATCCCTACTTTAGACTCATTTTGATATGGTGGGTCTTATATAGTAATTTTCCATTCTAGAATGTATAAAGTTCTGGAAAATTCCATTACCAAATCAGCATTGTGGTTTATTTCTGTTGCAGAAAGTCTATTCGGAAGTGGTCATGTTAAAGATGAACCACAGCAGCCAAAGGATTGTCATCACGTGCCAAGGCAATGGGCTAGAGCCCAAGCTTTTGTTTGAGAAAAACCTTTTGGAATTCAGTCCCGTTCTGCCTCACAGTGCCGGGAGTGAGCAGGAGATCGTCGTGACGAACCCATGCAGTTTTCCTATTGAATTCTACAACCTCGAGTTTGACCGACAGTATCTTGAGGAAGAATTGGTTAGCTTGATATTTAATTGCTGCTAAAGTCATCATGATCTACCTAATTTATATTTTACAGTCAGTTCGGAAAAAGCTATTTGCCAAGGTAGTCATTGTCTAAGGCCATTCCTGGTCCTCTAGAATACTAACCCTACGTGGTTAACACGACAAATCGATTAGCACTCCTAATTGTCTACTGTCTCACGCCTTCTTACTCCAAGTTTATTCAAGTGTAAAACCACCACTAGGCATTCTAGTACTCCCCAAATTGCACATAACTTCATTAGTTTATGTTTTAAGGTAGTAACATTGTAAAGTTTCGTTGACATCATCTTGTTGTTATTGACAAAGGGATAATACGGCACTCTAAATAAAGCCTCATTATTATCATTATTATTATTATTATTATTAGTATTAAGTTATCCGTGTGGTTGTACACTGCTACATTCAACAAATTTCATTGTTTGTCAGCGATCATTTGTTTCATTTATCTCCGTCCATTTAGTTACAGAACGAATTTGTATTTTTATTTACATAATGAATATTTATTTTTATATTAGCCCTGTTTTTAACTAGCGCATAAAATTCTAAGGTGTTTTTAATGTTTTTGTAAACCACCTCAGAGCACCATGCGTGGTTGAACGGGTATAAAAATTCTATAGTAACTTACTTTTAGCCTCGGTTAAAGTATTGGGGAAACATCTGTAGTGAAAAATGCCAGGCAGTCCAGGCAGACAGTTGTCCTTCATCCATTCATGCCACTCGTTCCAAACTCCTACAGACAGCCTACGTATGCCACACACTCCACTGAGTCTGCCATAGTTGATGAGTATTCACGATGAGATGATGACATAAGCCGAGATGTAAGCACCACATAGACTCCATTCAGAATGCATTTAAAGCACAGCAATGCCAGAGGGGGGGGGGAGACCTTTACATATCCAACCACGCAGCGAGGCCTACCCAGACTCCCATGGACTGAGAGGTCTATGAAGACACTTTTTTGCCCTAAAAACGCCACAGGTACTATGGATGATAATCTCTCCAGGGTGTTCTGGATTCAGATCCAATGATCCACCACGCTAGTTGCTCCCTATTGTGTAGTGACAGCAAACATCGATTTTTTCTACCTTGCCCTCCACTTGACTTTTTACATAGAACAAATATTTACCTTGTCATAGTGATGTAATAAGTGATTAATTTCAGATTCTGCGACTTATGAAGGGCTACGATGAACACGAGACGCTTTTGTTGCCGCCACGTAAAAACACCGGGGACAAACTGCCCGTGCAGCTGCTGGATTATTACGATGGTACGTACTGCCATCCACACCATTATATCTACCATGTGAAGTTGAGTTTATTTGGCATGAACTATTTGTTCGGCCTGTCAGACTGTGATGAGACTGTTACACCATCATATCTACCATGTAAAGTTGAGTTTATTTGGTATGAACTATTTGTTCCGCCTGTCAGACACTGACTTTGTGATGAGACTGTGACGTTGTGTTATTTCTTAGTTTTTCTAAATGCAGCGTATTTTTTGTCATCGGTTACGTCTACTGAACCAGCATTCTTAGAGCATGTACTGTGAATCTTCACAATGCTGTATTTACACTCTGCATTGATGTTGAGACTACACTCACTGTATGAGCTAAGACCTACATGAAATCCTTGAAAACATACTTTTACATCGATATTCTGAGAATTAGCGGTCATTTGATAGCTGAAGAAGTGCACGTGTATACTTAACATCCATTATTGTAGTCTTTCAATATACATAAGGTGTAATGATATAAAATATTCTAGATTTGAATCATCATTGCTTAGACATCAGGCTCTCATTCTTTATACAAATTGCCTAAATGCACCTGGTCATTGCAGTTTGTTCAGTACTCTCCTGATAGCCATATTCAGAATGACATATTGTGACATCTTAAATGGCTGAAGTGTTATCTTTCATTAGAACAAGTTCGGAAACTGGAGGAACAAGAACGAAGAGAAAAGCAGGAGATGATTGAGGCAAGAAAATCTGCTGAAGGGAGACTATTGGGTTAGTTTTCCTTGTTATAGGATGTCTGGTGGCTTCTACTGGGTGTTAACTGTTTATTGTATGAGACCCAGTGGCTTCTACTGGATGTTAACTGTTCATTGTAGGAGACCCAGTGGCTTCTACTGGATGTTAACTGTTCATTGTAGGAGACCCAGTGGCTTCTACTGGATGTTAACTGTTTATTGTAGGAGACCCAGTGGCTTCTACTGGAAGTTAAGTGATTATTGAAGGAAAGCTATTGGTGTTATACTGGATGTTATGTTTTTTGTAGAAAACTTTGTCCTTTTATATTGGATATTATAATTTGATCGTAGGAAATGTACTTGTTTCTTTCTTTAGGAGATCTTTTGACGGGAGAGAAGCTAGAAGAGCCAGAAGTTCGCATGACGGTGACACCGGTTCCTCCTGAGACGTCCATTGCTGGGACACCCCTCCCAGGGACCCCCACCCCGACGACTCCAATCCTGGGTACACCTCGCCCGCTCGAGATGACTGCATCTAAACCGGCAGACGGACTCGAAGTTAATGAAGGTATGATACTGACTAGTCGATCAACTTACTGAGACATGTAAAGAGATCACCACAACATTGTGGAATAATAAATACTGTCAAATAAAGTATTATGTTTATGTTCCAGTGGCTCGTGTCGTCAAATCCATTTCAGGAAATGTGCAATAATTTTTGTCAAAATTTTAAGGAAATGTGCACATTTCCTGGTTTATTTAAGGAAATTTGCAAATCTCCTGATTGAACCAGGAAATATGCAAGTTTCCTGACATGAATCAGGAAATATATATGCACATTTAGTGAAAGTGTACATTTACTGTAACATATACACTTTACAGAGGTATATCACAGATTGGCTGGACACATTAACAAAACACGCACATGCATGTATACACAAACGTACACACGGACAGAAGTTATGTGCAACTAGCAATATACATTAATGCACTGGCAATACACACTTTTACGCTCACAAGCATTGCAATACATTCCTAGATTGTGCTGCACTAGGAATATCTAAAGTATCTTAACCCTTACCACATTGACATCTCTACATCACATTTGTATACCAACATAATTGTGTGACAACCGAGTGCTAAGGGTTAATATGGTCGCTATAGAATCATCGTCATCATCTAAACAAACTATAAAAACTTTTTTTAAGCGAACTATTTATTTTGGATGAGTGGTTGAGTTAACATCAGGAAATGACAGACATATACAGACACTGAAAGAGAAAAACTTACAGAATGTTCCGTGTGAATGTATGAGTAACAAACCAACCATAAAACTTCTTTATTTAATCACAGACATACGCAGACACTGAGAGAGAATAAATTACTGAATATAACAAACCAATTTATTTAATGACAGACATACGCAGACACTGAGAGAGAATAAACTACTGAATATAACAAACCAATTTATTTAATGACAGACATACGCAGACACTGAGAGAGAATAAATTACTGAATATAACAAACCAACTTATTTAATGACAAACATACACAGACACTGAGAGAGAATAAACTACTGAATATAACAAACCAATTTATTTAATCGCAGATGTACGCAGACACTGAGAGAGAATAACCTACTGAATATAACAAACCAATTTACTTAATCGCAGACGTACGCAGACTCAAAGTGAATTTTAAGATTGAAAAGTCCTTTTCCAGATCATTCTCTTTACTAAAAATTAGTTGTTTATGCTTTATAACCAATAGAGATAAAGCATATATATAGTACTTGTTTTTGAATTAGGTAACAAAATAGTCTTACCGCAATACTCTTACTGCATCATAAGCATGCCTTTTTCCAAATGTGTTAACTCCCTTTAGTAAAAGGGAGACGACTGGAAGCTGCATAGAATATGCAGTATGTGTAACAGAAATACTATATAACATTATTAAAAGTGATACTACTATATACATGATAATATTACATATTTTATCAAAGGTTAATATCTTTGTTTTATCTCTATGGAACGAAAAAGGGGGTTTTTGGAGGAATGCTCCTCAAAAATTGTTGAACTTTGTTTGGTCATTGTAATTTGTATTCATATTTTTTTTGTAGAAAAACTGAAAGAATCGTCAGAATCTGACCAATTTTATAGTGACCTAGATCTCACCCCAGTTGCCGCGGCGATTGGTGAATACCTCGGAATTGACCTGACACCCGAAGGGAAAGCAGCCCGAAACAGGCGTGGAATAGTGATCTTGGTGAATGGTTCACCTAAATCAGGTCAGTGAATAAATGCTTAATTAATTTTAGACAATTTTAGACAGTCACACCAAGAATTATCTGATTATTTCCTAGTAAAATATTACTCATTTCTAAATTGGTTATTAAATTTATTTAGCTTTGTTGATTAATTATAAAATTTTGGGGGTCTGGGTAGCCCTTGCAGTGTGGTTCTGTTAGGACTTTTTCCCTCTGATGTTTGCTGTGCTTCAGATGCTCTATATGTGCTCTCTATGTAGCTTACCTCTCTGCTATGTCATCATCTCATTGTAAATAACCATTGACCTTCTGTAGACTTAGCGGAGTGTGCGAAATATGTAGTTCATATGTAGACATTTGGAACCTGTGGCGTGAATGGAAAAAGGTCATTTGTCTGCCCAGACTCGGTGGGTTTTTCACATTAGGTGTTTTTCCCCCACCCCATATGAGTGAGGCTAATCAGATTGTCGTGTTAACCACATTAATAGGCTGGCATTGTAAACGGCCAATGATGGCCTATCACAATAATTACTTCGGTAATCAGCCTATAAATACATACATACACACATACTCTGAATAAACATATTCTCGTTTATGCACCGTTTGTGTAATTGCCCACCCCCCCTCCTGCTGCCTTGTTGGAAGGGCACTAGAAATCAAATAGAATTCCATTCCATTTCATTTAACGGTTGTGTTAGGCTATGATTTAACTT